>APFE030280524.1:0-10715 GCA_000404065.3 Pinus taeda | reverse complement strand
CTTGAGAGGTCCCGGCATGAATCCTGGACCATTTATCTTCCTCCATGGTAATGATTATCAGACATGTGAATTGTCAACTGAACAGTAAAGTTTACAAAACACAATTGTTGACAGAATGTAATCCAATTCATAATGTGATGCAAGCCCTGGAAGTGTTTTACAAAACCAGAATTCTATACAAGGTATGATATCTATAACTAAATCCTGATCACAACATAAATTCTGAGCTCAGTTAAGACCAGTGAAGAATCTATCAATATCTTAACTGGAAACAAATTTTGTTTTTTGGTTGTGAGGATTGCCCGTGAACCAGTGAGACTCCTGTATCATTTTGCATACCATAAAAACCCTGTTTACATTGATTCTGCTGTCAGAGGACAACATCTCATGCGTGACAGATCATTCTCAACAGTCGTACTGGTACTACAGCTAGCAGGAAGGGTTGGTCTGCGAAGGCATGAAGTGCAGTGGATAATCCTTGTATATAAAATGACCCTATATATGAGCCTTCTCTATTTACACTACAAACAAATTTACTTTAACATAGAGGCCTAAGGAATCAGGATCTACAAAACCGAATTGTGTTAACATTTCACAAAGGTTTAAAGACCTTTTTCCTTCAAAAATAAGATTAAGGAACAATCCCTAACTCTGTTAACATTGTACACAGGTTTGAAAATCATTTTAATTAAGTGCAATTTAATTATTTTGTGTTTTGGATTTTTTTGTTTGGGGTTATAATTTTCGGTAAGATCATGATTTTGTATTATTTAAAATATTTTTTTGAATAGATAAATAGATTAGTACTATGAAAATTCCTTCTACTGACACATCTGGATTATGCAGATTTAAATTATGTATATTTTACAACTCAAACTTGTGATTCTAACTCTTTCTTATTAAATTTCAACGAATTAAACAAAAAAATATAACAAAAAAACACCAAAACATAAAATGACAATGATGCTTTTTTATGATCAAAGGTGCCAGCTTCAACTGAATAAGATATTTCATGCATTAAAGAGGATGATGATGATGCTATTTTATGTTCAATGGTGCCAGCTTCAATTGACTCAGATATTTCCTGCACCGAAGGGGATGATAATGGTGTTGTTTTATCATCAAAAGTGGCATTAACAGGGATGTTGTCCCTGCAAATAAAGAGATCAACGGTCAAGAGTTGTACTGCTTGATGTTTTAACATTCTTCTAAATCCAGTATCCTGATAATAGGCAGCTAAAAGTAAAAGATTTAGAATGCGTTTGTGAAAACAACACATAATAATAAATATGAGAGATTACCAAAAAGATAATTTAAAATAGCTTCAAGTACATTAAAAATAACATATCATGTAAATAAATCTTTTATGCATGTCACATATTTAGTTCCTACTAGAATAAAACAAAGAACAGAGAATATACTTTCAAAAGGCACAGTTAAACAACCCCATTCAAAATAACGTTTGTTGAAAAGTGCAAATTTATGCATATACGTAAACTGAAAATTCAAGAATTGCGAGTTCATCTCCACACAATTTCACATTAGTACTTTCTAAACACCAAATTAACAGCAGGAGTTTGATTCTAACTAAAGAAAACTTAATGCTCTTTAAATTTTGAAAAGGAAATGTCTATATACAGATTTTCTTGACATATCTTTACTACAGATGCATACTCAAAGTGGGTACACTTGAGCCATGTTTACTATTATATGATATAAATCTAACGCAGTTACTGGAAATCCTTTTCCAATAATTAGTTATGGCATTTAGAGAGGGTGCACTCATTTTCTGCCTGCTTTAATCTATGGTGAAATTGAAAAATGCTGCATATTCCATATCATATTATCACCAGAGGAATCAGAGATAATGCCTAGTAGTTTGCTTGTCTCTCATTTTGCTATAGAATCTTTTTCCAAAGCTGAAAACACTTAATGCAATAACAAGGTAAGATTCAAGAACCTTAGTCTCCAAATGGGATTGAAGGATTACTTCGTTGCCTTATTTTTCAGTGGGTTGTGAGGCTGGTATACTAAAAAATCACATATCAGTATTTGCAATGTTGACACACATTTGATTAGCTGGCCCAAGACAAGACCACCCCCCCCCTTGAAATCTATAAATATTAAATACATGAGGCTTAGAAGCACTTGGGGCATGACTTGAATTGGATTATTTCATCTCTGTTTTATTGAGCCTGAGGCTCTGAGGGTTAAGAGTCAAGACCCCATTCTCTCTTGGACTACTTTTGGTGGAGGTGATCCCACCCTAGCTAGTCCCTTCCTTTTTATTTTCGTACTCGTTCCGAAAAAAGGAACTATCTATCTGAGGAAGCAGTGAAATCTTTCGATCCTATTTTGACTCTTGTTTAATTGTTCTGGCAACAGGGATTTATTGTTTGAAGAATAGCAGGGTTTCAGTACCAATCTATTGAGGTAAATCGAGTTTGAGGCTATGTGGATTCATTCTGGAACAGACAGCAACCACGTATCCTAATTTAAGCCGGGATTCTCCAGTGGAAAGGCAGGCACGCTTTTCCAGAATTCATGCATCCCTGTTCCAGGCCAAATATACAGATATCCTGAAGCAAGGGTACAAGTTCTGAGATAATTTCATTGCAGGCCCGTGAGGGTTTTCTGAGAACAAACAAGTGGAATTCTTGTGGCCAGATCCTTGTGAAACTCTTTGAAGCAAGCCACAAGCCCTGAGGTTGGTAGAACTAAGTTTTCCTGAGATAGACATAATTTCTGAGATCAGATTATACCACTGAGCAGTGAAATATTCTCAATTTTCCAGGAGATACAAGTAACGTTACAGTCAGAAAGAATAAGGTTAACCGCAATGCAGCCATGGGGGATAAGGAAGAACGAGAAGGACCAGATTCCAAGGATCTCTTACATGTACTGGTTCATGGACAGACAGAAATAACAAATTTGATATTGCAAGGACAACAATCAATTCAGGGAATGAGAAATAGCTTAGGTACTAGATCAAGGACAACAACAATTAGACCAGCTAGTGGCACAGCTCATAGGAAATTCTAACGTTGCTGGTAATAATGATAACAAAGAAAATTTTGGTAATACGACCGGTAATGAAGGAAGCGGCATTCATGACCCTGTTTTCTCCAATGTTGTTCCTCAAACACACAACAGGACAAACAATGGAAGGAACCTCAGACCCTTACTCCCTCAACTTTTTAACTAACAGCAGACAGCGACCCAAGAAGCAGCCAAAGAGAATAGGCTCTTTGATGAATACTTTCAGGAATATGTAACACTAGAAGAAAACGCACAAACAACCCTAACCTTCTGGGAATATAACAACATCAGATATCAGAAATTAGAATAGACCCAGGGAACAACGGAATCTGGATTTGGCACGCTAGGTAGGGAAGCTTCCCATGTTCTCTTTTGATGGATCATCAAAATGACTGTCCCGTTTCCATTCCGCCCGTGTCTCTTCCCCTGTCCGTTGATCTAACGGTTGAGATTTGTTTAATCGTCTAACATCTAATCGTATGGTGCACAAAATGGTAAGTAGGCAATGAGGGAAGTTGATTTCAGAGGGAAACGCCTTATGGCGTAATTATGGAAATTCACTGTGGGTAGGTAATAACAATCATTCCTCCCAACCACTAAAGATAAATTCAAATTAATAAATAAAATAAAATCTTTATTAAAATTGTAATTGTAAATTAACTTATTAAAATTAAAATTTTAAATAAATAAAATTGTTTTTTTAATATAAATAAGTGTACTCTTCAACACCCCCTTGCAATACATCAAATATCACATGTACAATTTTCCTCAATCTACTCGTTGTATTGAAATACATCAAATATCACATGTACAATTTTCTTCAATCTACTGGTTATATTGAAATCCCAACAAATATTCTATGTCAACTTGACTATTATAATTATATATCACATCACATAATTATGAATAAAAGATAAAAAAAAATTAGAAAACAATCCAAAAGAAAAATAATTTAAATAAAGTATAGCTCATGTTACATGACAACATCATTACACTTTTATAATATCTAAATTTACTATAAATTAATATATATGCTAAATAAATAAAATCAGACATTTTTTAATGACACTGAATTTAACCTGACAGCAAATATTGAAAATATTCTAAAATCTAATGGATAAAGTGAAATAGCTTTTTCCACTCACTTTTCCTATTGAAAATATTTTGAAAATTAGACACTCATCACATTTTGACATTTGTCTTACATATTCTCCAAAATTCTGACCACAAAAACAGCTCATCACCTTAAAACATTCGGTGATCGCTTTATGCATGTCCTTATACATCAACCACAACCATGGACAATGCTAAAGAAATTAGGAGAAAAAAAGGCAGGACAACGCTCAACAGAGCAGCAGGTATATATATACACACACCTACTTTGTGTTGTCAATATTCAATATGAGAATGCATTATCGGATTTGCAACTCTGGTTATTCATACAGACATACTGAATTAGGTATTGTTCTCAGTAGATATGTGTATTTTCATTAAGGAGTTGTTACAGAGAACAATAACAAAGAAGACAGATTGTGCAAACAGATTGTGCAAGTGCTACAATACTGATATGAATTAGGTCTTGTTCTCAGTCGATATGTGTATTTTCATTAAGTAGTTGTTACATAGAACAATAACAAAGAAGACAGATTGTGCAAGTGCTACAATACTGATATTAGATTTTCAGTGACAAGAAGCTTATAAACATTGTCTATTCATGAAGTTTTTATATTACTCGTTTTAAATATACAGTAGTAAGAATATTGGAAATGTTTGTTTTGGCAGAGCTGCCTTAGATATTCTTATGGGCAAAGTCTCTGGTGAACACTTACCCATAAAGCTGGGCACAGGAATACCATCGTCAGTTGTACCAAAGAAAACATTTATAGTATGCTGAACTGTACTACGAGTCTACGACAAATGTATCAATAATAAATAGGCAATCAAGCAGTAAGGTATTTTCTGATGCATGAATGGTATATTGTATGTTCACTGATTTAGATGCAATTTTCACATGAATGGTCTTATATATTATTCCATGTCACAATGTATTTCATATACTTGTAATGTCAGTAGTTTTAGATATTTAGTTTCAGCAGGTGGTTTGGGCAGTTGTTAGATGATTGAGTATGGGATACCCAATTGCATATTAATCTCATTTGTGTTGATTTGTTCACAGATTAAGACTGGAGGTGTTTTGGGCAGTTATCAGATGAATGATACATGATCTTTTTTTTGTAGATTTTGCTTACAGATTACGACTGGATGTTGAAGGAGGATATCAACATGAAAACTACTCCGGCGCAAGCTTCTAGTGAGCAAAAGTGTGAAGGCATTGACTTTTATACTTCTGAGATGGATATGCCCATAGCCAAGAGGACAAGGTCAGCTCAGAGAGCAAGGTGGCAAGAGAATTCCAAGAATGTGCAAACGAAACAAATACTTGCTATTGAGCTTCATGCTGCTAGGGTTCTAAATGGTGAGCACTTAATTATTACAAGAAAGAGGGAACAACAGAGAGTTTTCATAGTAACAAGTACAGAGGAGGCCAATGCCGTAAAAGTAGCACAGGATGCAGAGAGTTAAGGAAGATTGGTGTCGAGGTGAATAGGCGAGGTAGGCCAAACAAGTTTGTCAGAGATTCCCCAAAAGTGCTACAACTAAGGATTCTGCCTTGTGGAATGAAGAAAATACACGAGTCTCAACGACGGTTGAAAAAGCATAGGAAGCAAAATGTTTTTGATGATGAGGAGCGGAAGTATATTCAGGAATTGGTGAAGGTGGAGGTCCAGAAACAGATTATGTGGCTTATGAATATTAAAGTTAAACCAGTGGGAAATCAGAAACAACCTACACGGAGAAATGTGAGGAGGAAAGGGCATGATCGTCGGAATTCCACGAGAGAAGAAGCTAGAAAGAGTGAAGCTAGAGCAAAAAAAGGGCTTTCACAATTGTCCAATATAGAAGAGAACAAGCTGGTGGTTGATTCAGAGGAAGATGAGAAGTTTGGTGATCTGGGTTTTGAGATAATTGAAGGTAAAGAGAGGCAAGGACTGCAAATTGAAAGTATTAAAAGATTGGACCTAGTTACAAAACAAAGCATTGCACAGACTGACAAGGATCGTCAAAGTGACGAAACAGGTTTTTGTATGGAGATTAAAAGTTCATGGAAGAAAAAATGGAAAACAGTGTCAACAATACCATGAAACCAAAGAAGTGCAAAAACGTGCCTGTACCAAATACGGAGAAGATTGGCCTTCGTTTTCAACATCTTGAGCTAGATATCTGGAACAGACAGCAACCACGTATCCTAATTTAAGCCGGGATTCTCCAGTGGAAAGGCAGGCATGCTTTTCCAGAATTCATGCATACCTGTTCCAGGCCAAATACACAGATATCCTGAATCAAGGTTACAAGTTCTGAGATAATTTCATTGCAGGCCCGTGAGGGTTTTCTGAGAACAAACAAGTGGAATTCTTGTGGCCAGATCCTTGTGAAACTCTTTGATGAACGAGTGCTTCATTCGGCCTGCGAGGAATATCACTGTGCGTCCTTCCGCTTCCGCTTCCTCATTCCGCTTTCTCATTCAGTTTTGGATCAGTGGGATCAAGGACCACGATTCATTCAATCGTCTAACATCACAAATCTATGGTCAACAATAGGACACGGAGCCGACTGGAGTCATTCATTTCATATGGAAACGCCTTACGGCGTAATGAACAAATAGATAAAAAGTTCGCCATCAATAATCAGGACCATGCAACTTGGCGTTAACACACAGTGTACAGCTAATTAACAGTCTAATTCAACCCAATGCTAATCACCTATTTCGACGCCAATATCACAGATTTAGAAAACTTAACACCATTAGAATTTCTGATTTCTCACGTATCTTGTAAATCGCAACGTAATATTTCGTCAGCATATTTGCATTAATTTAAAATCTGAGTGAATGAAATTTTAACCGTATTGTTTTGGATATTTCTTAAGTTGAACTAAATTTAGCAAAATTTTAATAAATACCAAATTTAGTATAATTTTAATAATACCATTTCACATGCATTAATTTAAAATCTAAGTGAATGAAAATTTAACCGTATTGTTTTGGATATTTCTTAAAGTTGAACTAAATTGAGCAAAATTTTAATAATACCAAATTTAGAATAATTTTAATAATACCATTTCACAAGCGAGTACATTGTTCTTCCATCTGCTAGACTAAATAACCCAGCTTATGGGATAAGATAATGGTCATCCGAGTTATGAGATAAGATAATGGTCAATGAAGGTAGCATTAATTATTTATCGGAAAAAAATTTATCAATTTTGGGAATTTATAGCAGTATATTTACCGTTTTTGTGGGTATATATGTATGGTCTATAGAATAGAGGGCGAAATTTTGAGATTGATTCATTATGAAGAATGGGTATGAATAGTAAATATTATGGATAAGTATGCAATAAATAAGGTATTGTTATATTAAGAATCAATAAGATGGAAAATCAAAATAGATGGAAAGAATTTTTTTTTCAAAAAATTGTTTTTAGTTTAGACTTTTTAGTATCAGTGGAAAAAATTGAGGTGAAATTTTGATTCGCTTTATTTAAACTGATTTTTGGATAGTATATATGGATTTTTTAGACTTTCCATTGCCGGTTGAAAAAATTGAGGTGAAAACTTGATTCGTGTTTTTTAAACTGATTTTTTTTATAGTATATATGGATTCAACATACTACCCCTCAAGTTTGTGACTTCAATAAATTCCTGGTGGATTTTAGAGAAATTAGACCAAAAAGCACACCA
Source organism: Pinus taeda (assembly GCA_000404065.3). Lineage (NCBI taxonomy): Eukaryota > Viridiplantae > Streptophyta > Pinopsida > Pinales > Pinaceae > Pinus > Pinus taeda. The sequence goes on along the minus strand of APFE030280524.1, from coordinate 2,875 downwards.
TAAAACTACCAAAAAAGTTTCACTAAAGACAACAAGTCTTTTTTTTTTTTTTCTTCTATAGGTGGGAAAACCTATCATAATTCAGTTCTCAAACCAACATAGAAATTAAACCAGAAAAACACACCATAAAACTACCAAAAAGTTTCACTAAAGACAACAAGTCTTTTTAGCAAAAAAAAATTATAATTTTTTTTCTATGATTGGGAAAACCTATCATAATTCAGTTGTCAAACTGACAAGTGAGGACATCTATCTTGTCAAGTTTGTGACATCAATAAATTCCTGATGGATTTAAAAGAAATTAGAACAAAAAACACACCATAAAACTACCAAAAAGGTTTCACTAAAGACAACAAGTCTTTCTTCTTTTTTCTAATTTTTTTTTTTCTATAGGCGGGAAAACCTATCATAATTCAGTTTTCAAACCAACACAGAAATTAAAGCATAAAAACACACGATAAAACTACCAAAAAGTTTCACTAAAGACAACAAGTCTTTTTAAGAAAAAAAAATTATAATTTGTTTTCTATGGTTGGGAAAACCTATCATAATTCAGTTGTCAAACTGACAGTGAGGACATCTATCTCTAGCTGCTATGGGCAAATGCATGCTCACTCATCACACTTATTCATGGAAAACCAACCATGGTAGTCCTTAAGAGAGCAAGGTTTCACTCATACCTCTGAGTCTTGGGTCTTTACCCTGTTTCTTCCTTAAAAAACCAACTCTTAACCAAACAAAAACAGTTTCAAAACATACTCCAAACCCAAAAAAACTAAAACAATTTCAAGACGGACTGCAAACCCAAAAAAAAATTACATTTTAATATAAAAACTTGATATTTTTCCTATAAAAAAAGAATAACCCAGCTTAAGCTCAGCCTAATTAAAAAAACAATCGAAACCTTGTGTAATCGGGTTATTGACTACATCAAGACAGGTGAAGCGTAGGGCCCTTCACATTTATTTTATTTTGTCATCCAGTAACATGCGGAGTTTACGACAATCGTTCTCGGCAGGTAGATCTTTCGCGGATTATTGACTACATCAAGACCCGTGAAGCGTAGGGCCCTTCACATTTGATTTATTTTGTCATCCAGTAGCATGCATAGAGTTTATTACAATCGTTCCCGGCAGGTAGATCCTTCGCGGAAGTAAGCGTTCACTACAACAGGCTGTCTGACTTTTCTCTCACCTGCAACTATTTATTTCCTTCGTGCAACTGATTGACCACTTTTGTATCTAATTTGGTCTGCTTGGACGCTGAGATATTAATTTTTTCTTTGTTTTTTGACTTCTTCAACAGCTATCACGATGTCCAAGGTATATGTATTGTCCATTTTATTAATCTTGTACTGTTTTTTGGGAATGACTGAAGAATTGTTTAGAGATGTTTTAACAGTTAATTGGATGTGCAGAAGATGGTGTTTAAATCGACCATAGACGATGAGAAAAGCAAAATGAGGGCCATGAAGGCTGTTGCAGGGTCTGGAGGCACGACTAATCATTACCTTTATTGCATATAGAGGCAAAATATTTTCCATCGATTTACTAGAGTTTTGTTGTTTCATACTCCTTTACTAATGTTGCGAGTGCTCTGTTTCAGTGGACTCTATTGAGGTCAACAAGGAGGAGGGAAAGATAACTGCTGTGGGAGAAAGAGATCCTGTGTATCTTGCAAAAAAATTAAGGAAATTGGGGTACAAAGCAGATTTGCTGAGCGTAGGTCCTGCAAACAAAGAGAAAGAGGAGAAAAAGGAAGAGGACAAGATACCTATTGTGTATAATGTGAATCCCAGCAGCATCTACTATGGATACCCATCATATGGGAGAGATGAGTATCGCAATGAATGCGCCATCTTATGATAAAAAGATTCATAGTTGAGAGTCCAATCACACGTTTGATATGAACTGTAATCGCCATGTCTCCATACATACTTGAGGGACCTCTGAGTTTACTCCTTTAAAGTTATAAATAACCATAGCTAGAAGTCCAATCATATATTTGATATGGACTGTAATTGCCCTGTCTGCCGACATAATAGAGGGACCTCTGAGTTTACTTATTTCTATTTCTACACAAACTTCGTTTATGTTTATCAGATTTTCTGAATAGTTGCAATCTCATAAGAATAAGAATAACATTAATCTGAATAGTTGCAATTCATAAGCAATAACATAATCGACTATTTCATATGAATGGATTTGAATTTATATATGTATATAGTAAGTTTGATATGATTATATATTCATAATGTTTAATATATTATCTTTATCCGGTAAAGAATTGAATGGGTAATTTCATTTCACATCAAAGAGTGGGGAATTGAACAATTAATTTTATATTAAAGAGAATTATTTAGCAAAATTTCGGATAAAGGAAGACCAGCATGGTATATTTTAGAATTTTATTTTTTTAAATAAAAAATTACAAATAATCTAAAATTAATAAGTTGAAAATATTCTTTGATAAATTTAAAGATTTTCAAACTATTTTTTATTAGACCTTTATTGATATTACAAATTCTCATCATTATAAATGTCGCATAAATATTTTGGTCACTTTCTACGATCTACACTAGTATTACAAATTTTTATCATTACAAATAGCACATAAATATTTTAATAGCTATCTATATTTATATCCTATTTAATCTATAAGTGCATACAAATTATTAACCATTTAAACTATAAATCTTTGCTACTTATATATCCGGTTATCCATAAGGGTAGGTAGTCTGTAAGAGGATTTTTCTTTTTCTTTTTGATTGTCAGAACTAATATATCAGTCACAGTGGCACATGCTCGTGTTCTCCTAGAAAATAAAATTCAAAACAACATCATCATCATATAATATATGAAAATGAAAAACCACT
>APFE030280513.1:10379-21481 GCA_000404065.3 Pinus taeda | reverse complement strand
AAAAGGCTCCAAAGATTGATTGACTCATTCATAGAACTGTTGATCATTTTTTTTTAAATCCAATACATGATTTTTTTATAATTATTATTTCATCATAAGTCTTAATTTATTACTTTCAAATTTAACTCTAACTTTTAGTTTTATTATCTAACATTAATTTTTAAAGACCTAGTTTAACTTATAGACAAAATAACATTTTACAAGGAAATACAATTTCAATTTCAAGTAACAATGTGTGATTTTTGCACTTTTAATGCATAAATTAATTTGCACCCTAAAAAAATAAATCTTTGCCCGATTTTAATTAAAATTAATGAGAAAAATGTCTTGGAAAATGTTATTTCAAGTATAAGATTGACTATGTCATTTTTAAACCTTCATCTCAATTTTTATTTTAAACAAGAATGTGATTTTTAGCATTTTTAATGCATAAATTAATTTGAAACCATAAAAAAATATCTTTGCCCAATTTTGATTAAAATTAACCAGAAAAATGTTTTAAAAAATGTCATTTCAGGTACAAGTTTTCAATGTAAACACTGTATCTCTAAATATGTCTTTGAACACTATTTTGCATCCTCAAACATTAATTATAATTTTTTTCACCCAAATCATTTAACATTTACACCTTCCATAATTATTATTTAACCTAAAATCATAAACTCTAAACCCTTAGTTTTGCTTTTTATCCTATAATTTTTAAAATTAATGAGAAAATGTCTTCAAAGTTGTCATTTCAAGGATAAGCTAGACTATGACAGTTTTAAACCTCCATCTTTAACATCTCAATGCAAATATTGTATTACTATATATGTCTTTAAAATCTATTTTGAATCATCAAACATTAACTATAATTTTTTCACCCAAATCATTTAACATTTCACTTTCCATCATTATTATTTAATCTTAATTTTCCATTTTATCTTATAATTTTTTAAAACTAAAATCACTATATTACTTAATATGCCTTTAAATCCTATTTTGAATTCTTAAACATTAGCTATAATTCTTTCACCCAAATCATCTGATATTTTACCTTCCGTCATTATTATTGAACCTAAAATCATAAACTCTAAACCTTTGAACGAGTCGTATCTGCCACCGATTTATGCCTTGTTTGATTGACCCAACTCATCGACCCGCCGATAGTGTTGGCTTTAGGGCTGTTAGTATCCATTAATTAAAAGGTATTCCAAGGTTTCTATATGACATTAACTCTTAGTTTTATTGAAGCCTGATTTGACCGACAAACAGAAACGAACTTAATCATACAAGGTGTGGGTGATCATTAATTAAACTAGCATATAGGGTTGTGTAATTAATTATTTTTTAATTAATAGTAAAACTATAATTTAAAGGATAACTGTAATTTTGATGGGTGACCTGCAAAAACCAGGATCTTTAACTCTCATGTGCATATCAGCTTACAGATTCATCACAATCGCTTAAACTTCAACTAGCGATTTCAATACTCCATGCGGAAGCTTAAAATTCCTCAATCAAAGTTTCCATTACAACAAACATCAAATCACAAAAGATGGAATTTATGAAATCTCTAAACCAGCCAATTCACGTGAGTTTACGTAAGATGGTTTCCCGGATGTGGCACTCATCAATACCAATATCGCTTCCGCCTTTATTATTTTGTTACAGGTCGATACCAATAACAATGACAGAGGTTTCCAAACCTTTATGACAGCATTCAAGGGAGGCTCGCATTAAATTGACATTTCCAAGTTTTTACATTTCAGTCGGGCGGCGTATCGGAATTCCCCACGGCTATCACCTGTCATTCACTGATCTTCACAAATTGATGGATTTAACGTTAACTCTGGAAGAATTGCACTCACAAGCATTATCATATATATGATTCAAGTTTTAACTCCACAGTCCATATATGGGAAAACATTATTAAGTACTCTTGCGGCCACATATATATAATACCCCGGAACTACTATAATACCCGCTCTAATTCAATACCTGGACTTCAAATACTGTAACCCGTATTGACCAGAAGAATAAGGAAGCCCATGCATCTTATTCTTTAACAGAAAATGGCGCCCTAATTTTATCATTCCAGCATTTACGCATTACCAATGCCACCTCGTAATTCCAAACAACAGGTCGTCGCCTTCTCTGCTTCGTTATCATGACATTGTTTTTCCAATGCATGGGGTAAATGGTTGTTAATTGTAACGCATGGAGGCTTCACCAAATATAAAAATCATCATTCCACAATTCAATACATACAGTCAAGAAATCAAGCAGAGAAGTAAAAACGCCATTCAAACCTTTAATCACACAGTTAATAATTTGTTGAATTCAACAGGAATCGCCTACTCATGAAGACGTGGAGAGAAAAGTTATCATCAATCTTTTTGGCACGCCTCCCCTCTCCCTTAGATGAGATGAGAGTTCAGTTGCTGCTTTATTTATAATTAAAAGAAACATACATAAGGATAAATAAGGATAAGATGAAATCTTATCTCCTAGGAAAAGCAAGCTTTTTTTTTTTTAACATAAGGAATTAAAGCTTGAAGCCTTATTCCCAGCTTTTATCCTAATTTTAGCTAAAAAAAACATAGAAACCCTATCTCCATTTTATTCTATATTTACAAATGGAAATGTTCTAGATGCTCCTGCATCATACACCCAACCTTAAAATTAATCATGATCTCCTGATCATGTGCCTGGATCCCATACTTTATTCTGCAAGTTTCCATTTGCTGCTGCTTTTGTCTGTTGTTCTTCTCCAGGTCTCCACACTTTATGTTGCATCTTTCCACTGGTTGTGCTCTCGCAATCTTCTGCTGTTTTCCTTATGCTGCTTCTGCTGCTTCTCTTCCTTGCTGATGTCTTTCTCTGAGACCCTTTCAACATGATTCTTCTGATTAAATCAATTTCTTTGTCCAGCAAACTTTCTCCAGCTTCTTCAGTAAGACCTGTACTCACAAAACAATTGTTAGAATAAAAATCACAAGGCATCAGTGCCTCTTCTGCTGCCATCACTGTTGTCTGAGCTGTCACTACGGATGTTGCTGCCACCCAAACTTCCTGTCCCTCTGCAACATCTTCTCCGAGAATGCATCTGTATTCTGGAACCTCTTTATTTTCATTCATCTCTGCCTTTATATTCTGAATTCTTATCCTCTGTACTTCTAGTCTCTTCTCCAGAACATTTAACTCCTGCCATAAACCTGTCATTTCCTTTAAAAAGATTTCTGTACAATCTTCAATACTTTCACAACCCCAGCTTTCTGTTGTTAGCATCTCATCACCTGCATGTAAACTCTCAGCTTGCACAAAATGTTCAACAGTATCCACTGTTACCTCCCTTATCTGCGCTTCAGACTCATTCACTTCTTCTGCATCCATAAGCACTTCTTCTTGTGCTGTAACAGTTTCATAAGATGGCACATCCTCCTCATTAAAACCTGTCATCACATCACAATTGTCAGCTACAAAAATACACGATTTTACATTATCCAGCTGATCTGGATTTAGCCAATAACTCAAGAAATCATTAATGATTTTGTCCTCTTCTGTTTCATCAATGGAAACCTCCTCTGCACCTGCAACCATACAAAACTCATCAGATTTAAAACCACAAGACTTTTTAGTCCTCACTGCTTCCTTCAACACTTTCCTTTGATCAGATCTGCATGTGGGATTTTTAACCTCCAACTCTAGCGCAAGAGCTCTAAGTCCCTTTTTCAACAAGGCAATCAGTATTTGCCTCAACCTCTTCTGCAATTGTCGCCAGATCACTCTCTTTCCCTTCAGTGGAAAGATCCATTTTCCTTCCTGCTTTTCCTGGTCTTGCAGCCGTTCTTCCAATACCTGTAACTGTGCCTTTATTTCTGCAATCTCTCTTTCTCGAACTCCACCAGTCGTCTCATTTCTGTGGCATTTCTCTGAACCTCTTCCTCTGTCTCCTTTATGACTATTAGTAGCCTTCTCCATCGCCATAAGTTCTTCAGCTATGCGTTGCATGAAACCTCTGCCACAGCAAGCTCTCTTGCTGCCACTTACCTCACCAATCCTTTCCTCCGGATCTGGCCTTTTGGTAATCATTGGTTCTCTGCTCGAACCTTTTGAGCATCCTCTACTGCTCCTGTAGGCTTCTCCCATCTGCAACTTTAGTTAACCTCTGTTGAGTCTTCAGGTTCTGCCACATTCACTTCTCCTTCTTCTTGCTGAAATTTCTTCACTATTCCTGTAAGTCAAAATTCATCAGTGCAAAAATCACCACATGCAATTAACCTACTCACTTGTGTATCCTGCATATCGGATCTGATAATCAAAAATACGCTTCAATTCTTCAACAAAACAAAACAATCACTCTCCAATGAAAACAGAGCTAGGCTCTGATACCACCTAGAATGGTGAAATATAACCAACGCAATTGTCACCTATTTCAGATTGTTGCCACAGCGAACTTCTATGAACTAAGCCCAATTCAAAACCATTAAACTTAAATCAGTGTGTATTCCGCTATGACAGGCCGCATGCAGAGGTTAACACTCTTGATCAACAATAAACAAACACTGTTCGGCCTTCATCATCATCGATGGACTGTGCATTTTCTTATGGAAACAGCGTTTAGTGGGAATAAACCTAGTTCGATGCATAGACTATTAACCACACAACACAATTTCTATTATGAGGACAGCGTTTGGAATCGATTCACAAGGCAAGGACTCGTTGGTTTAACAGTCACGCTATGCGGAAATTTAACACAGTCTTTCAATAGACTGCACACCCTTCCATTCAACGCTACAGGCATACAAACATTAAACCATTGACATACAATAAACCATTGACATACAGTCCCACGCATACAATATAACAACAATACTGTTTCAAATTAAATGGTAGTGTTTACATCCACAGAGTAATACAAAGCATGGGTCACGGGATAAGGCGTTTTTACACAGCTTTCAAATGACAATCCACAGACCTATAAAAAAATATAAACTACAGTATTCGCATCTCTTAATACAATTTATTACAGTCATGCATATCAAATTGACACCACCAGTTTGGAACCCAATTTTCTATTGTTCTATTCAAAAATCCAATTATGAACAGCGCGCCTCTACTTTTATTACACAGCTAACTATTTTATTCTTCCTTCACACACAGGTCCGCGCCTTTTTTTCCATCCGCTTGACACTGTTTTTTTCATGCATACATAAAAGCTAACTCTAGAAGAAACTTTCCTACTTAGCAGCTGATTTTTCCCATTCCTATTCTAGCTGCTTTATTACAAAAGCGATTACCCAAACAAAGCAATAGTACCTAAAAATCTTAGCTTTTCTTTGTCATGCCTTATTCTATCTAAAAAGATGGCATCTTCTATTTCTAAATCTAACTAAAAACATGGGAAACAGCAGGCTAAGGATCCCACTCCTTGCCTGTAGATTTTTTTTTTATTTTTATGGAATAAATCAGAAGATTTTTCCTCTGAATCAGATGCTCCTGATGAAAATGAGATCTGGGTAGAAGCCCAAAATCCCAAATTCTTAAAAATCTTGAACACTCGCTGCTTTTCCGAGTTGAACCTGTTGCCATTGTTGTATAATATACAGAAATTTCACATGCAAATTCTGGAATTCTTCTAAGCACCAAAGCCCTGTACGTCTTCAAAGCACATATATGTAGATATCGAAATTATCAGTAGTTACGAAAGAAAATTATATCCGTAAATTCCCAGACAAGCGGAGACTGTGAGAGCTCCCATCTACCATTTTATAATTCAACAACATAAACGTATACGGCCGCACAGTGGATGTAATAAGAACCAAAATTCTCACATGCATTAATTGTAAACATACACAGCTTTTGCGCGCTCAATTCCATTACACACAGGTTTTACCTCCCACGTTTCAATGCCACAGGTTTTTTTTTATGTAAATCACAGCGACAGTTTCGCTGTCTATATAAAAACCCACGCACTACAATTCTTACCTATATTATTATGATAGTGCCCAACCTTTAACGTATCCATTGAGCGTTGTCCTATGCGCTGTCTACCGGTTTACCATTAAAATTTAGAACGCACAGTATTTAGAGTTACCACAGCATACAATATAAAGACATGCATCCAGGAGATAGCGCGCACACAGCTGTTAATATACACATAAACACAACACACATATATTCTAAGATGAATAACACAACAGTGTTACACGTAAGGCATTTCAGCCTTAGAATTAAACTCACGTTGGACTACATTTTTTTTCTCACAAATTTCCTCACAACAATAAGATACCTCTCACCCCATCACATTACATTTATATAAGATGCATTAAGAAGGATGATCAGATCCTCTACTGATTTTTCTCCACAATGAAAGCTCTCCAAAAAGCTTGCATGGCTGTATCTATCTTATCTGCCTTAAATTATCCGCTTTAAATTCGCTTTTTCTTCTTTAAAACAGGCTTTTCTCTATTCTGATCTTCTGGTCCACATTTGCTGGCTTTGTTGCTGGGTGCTCCTGCATCAGACTCCCGAGGCACAAAAATTTATGACCTCCTGGTCATATGGTTATGGTCTTCATAATATCAATTTTATCCACTGCATTCTTTCACTAGAACTCTGTGAGCTGCAACCAACCTCTACAGTAACAGCCTCCTCTGTTACACGATACCTCACCAAGCCCTCCCGCACTCAGTATTTTGGCATCCTTCTCTAGGTTGCTGCAAATCTTCTCACCTTCCGTTGTTGCCATCTGCACAATAGCAAGACGAAAAATTCTTCATCTTTAACTCAACTGTACCTCTTTCCGCAGAATCTTATTGCTCTGATACCACCTGATGAAAATGAGATCTGGGTATAAGCCCAAAATCCCAAATTCTTAAAAATCTTGAACCCTCGCTGCTTTTCCGAGTTGAACCTGTTGCCATTGTTGTATAATATACAGAGATTTCACATGCAAATTCTGGAATTCTTCTAAGCACCAAAGCCCTGTACGTCTTCAGAGGACATATATGTAGATATCGAAATTATCAGTAGTTACGAAAGAAAATTATATCCGTAAATTCCCAGACAAGCGGAGACTGTGAGAGCTCCCATCTACCATTTTATAATTCAACAACATAAACATATACGGCCGCACAGTGGATGTAATAAGAACCAAAATTCTCACATGCATTAATTGTAAACATACACAGCCTTTGCGCGCTCAATTCCATTACACACAAGTTTTACCTCCCACGTTTCAATGCCACGGGGTTTTTTTTTATGTAAATCACAGCGACAGTTTCGCTGTCTATATAAAAACCCACGCACTACAATTCTTACCTGTATTATTATGATAGTGCCCAACCTTTAACGTATCCATTGAGCGTTGTCCTATGCGCTGTCTACCGGTTTGCCATTAAAATTTAGAACGCACAGTATTTAGAGTTACCACAGCATACAATATAAAGACATGCATCCAGGAGATAGCGCGCACACAGCTGTTAATATACACATAAACACAACACACATATATTCTAAGATGAATAACACAACAGTGTTACACGTAAGGCATTTCAGCCTTAGAATTAAACTCACGTTGGACTACATTTTTTTTCTCACAAATTTCCTCACAACAATAAGATACCTCTCACCCCATCACATTACATTTATATAAGATGCATTAAGAAGGATGATCAGATCCTCTACTGATTTTTCTCCACAATGAAATCTCTCCAAAAAGCTTGCATGGCTGTATCTATCTTATCTGCCTTAAATTATCCGCTTTAAATTCGCTTTTTCTGCTTTAAAACATGCTTTTCTCTATTCTGATCTTCTGGTCCACATTTGCTGGCTTTGTTGCTGGGTGCTCCTGCATCAGACTCCCGATCCAAAGGAGCATCTAGAACATTTCCATTTGTAAATATAGAATAAAATGGAGATAGGGTTTCTATGTTTTTTTTAGCTAAAATTAGGATAAAAGCTGGGAATAAGGCTTCAAGCTTTAATTCCTTATGTTAAAAAAAAAAAAGCTTGCTTTTCCTAGGAGATAAGATTTCATCTTATCCTTATTTATCCTTATGTATGTTTCTTTTAATTATAAATAAAGCAGCAACTGAACTCTCATCTCATCTAAGGGAGAGGGGAGGCGTGCCAAAAAGATTGATGATAACTTTTCTCTCCACGTCTTCATGAGTAGGCGATTCCTGTTGAATTCAACAAATTATTAACTGTGTGATTAAAGGTTTGAATGGCGTTTTTACTTCTCTGCTTGATTTCTTGACTGTATGTATTGAATTGTGGAATGATGATTTTTATATTTGGTGAAGCCTACATGCGTTACAATTAACAACCATTTACCCCATGCATTGGAAAAACAATGTCATGATAACGAAGCAGAGAAGGTGACGACCTGTTGTTTGGAATTACGAGGTGGCATTGGTAATGCGTAAATGCTGGAATGATAAAATTAGGGTGCCATTTTCTGTTAAAGAATAAGATGCATGGGCTTCCTTATTCTTCTGGTCAATACAGGTTACAGTATTTGAAGTCTAGGTATTGAATTAGAGCGGGTATTATAGTAGTTCCGGTGTCTTATATATATGTGGCCGTAAGAGTACTTAATAATGTTTTCCCATATATGGACTGTGGAGTTGAAACTTGAATCATATATATGATAATGCTTGTGAGTGCAATTCTTCCAGAGTTAACGTTAAATCCGTCAATTTGTGAAGATTAGTGAATGACAGGTGATAGCCGTGGGGAATTCTGATACGCCGCCCGACTGAAATGTAAAAGCTTGGAAATGTCAATTTAATGCGAGCCGCCCTCGAATGCTGTCATAAAGGTTTGGAAACCTCTGTCATTGTTATTGGTATCGACCTGTAACAAAATAATAAAGGCGGAAGCGATATTGGTATTGATGAGTGCCACATCCGGGAAACCACCTTACGTAAACTCACATGAATTGGCTGGTTTAGAGATTTCATAAATTCCATCTTTTGTGATTTGATGTTTGTTGTAATGGAAACTTTGATTGAGGAATTTTAAGCTTCCGCATGGAGTATTGAAATTGCTAGTTGAAGTTTAAGCAATTGTGATGAATCTGTAAGCTGATATGCACATGAGAGTTAAAGATCCTGGTTTTTGCAGGTCACCCCTGCATCAAGTGGTATCAGAGCAGTAAAAGATTCTGCGGAAAGAGGTACAATGTGTTAAAGATGGAGAGTTTATGGTCTTGCTATTGTGCAGGTGGCGGCAGCGGAAGGTGAGAAGATTTGCAGCAACCTAGAGAAAGATGCCAAAAGACCGAGTGCGGGAGGGCTTGGTGAGGCATCGTGTAACAGAGGAGGCTGTTACTGTAGAGGTTGGTTGCAGCTCACAGAGTTCTAGTGAAGGAATGCAGTGGATAAAACTGCTATTATGAAGACCAGAAGCATATGACCAGGCGGTCATAAATTTTTGTGCCTCGGGAGTCTGATGCGGAAGCACTCAGCAATAAAGCAAACAAAGGTAACAAAGGTGGACCAGAGGATCAGAACAAAAGAAAAGCGTGATTTAAAGCAGAAAAATATATTTAAAAAGGATAAAACAGATTTAAAGCGTGCATGCATGAAGCTTTTGTGGAGAAAATCAAGAGAGGATAAGATTGATCCTTACTAAAATTCTTATATAAATGTATAGTGTGATAGGGTGTGGGACAAGCATCTTAATTTGTGAGGAAATTTGTGAGTGAAAAATGTAGTCGAGCGTGAGCTCGATTCTAAGGCTAAAATTCCTTACCTGTAACCGTGTTGTATTATTCATATTATAATATATGTGTATTGTCTTAATGGCGTGTCTGTGTTTATGTGTGTTTTGGCTATGTAATAAGAGAGATATATATCTTCTGCACAGTTAATTTTTGTATGGATGAATAAAGAATTTGGGATTTTGGGCAACCCCCAAAATCTCATTTTCATCAAATTTAGTTAGTTTATTTGTTTACCACTCCTAACACCCAACTTGTTGTGCTAATGTTTAAGAATTAATGCATAGTATAGAGAACGAAAGACTCTAAAATGTTGAACAATAGGAAGTTGATTATACCACATTTCATAAAGAGATTTATTATTGATGGCAGAAGGAGGGAAACGATTCCAAATATAAGTTGCACAAAGCACTGCTTCTCCCCAAAACATCATACATTTAACAATATTAAGCAAATTTCTATTCATATTATCCTTAAAACAATTTACTGTGATTAAACTCTTGTTTACTCCCGTAAATGTAAATACTATCTTTCAGAAATTTCAGTGTAAGTAAACTCCAGTTTGATGTAGTAAATGCAAATAAGGCCTTATGTTTCACTCTATTTTGGAAATTTGTATTCTAAATTCCAAAGATATGTAAAAAATAAATAAAATTATGCATCTCAATTTCTCCAATCGTCTTTCATTATAACTAAAAGATATCAAACTGAGAGAAAGTAAATAGTTTGAACATCCCACTGCATTGTTCCACTGGATTAATCTTTTGTTGCACTTTAGCTTCAAAGTCTTTACACAACGCATCTCCTTTACTTTCACAGTCTTCAGGTTGCGCGTATCCTATATGGCATAGACTTCAAAATATATGGAATTCATGGGTAATTCAACTAGGGTTGTGATACCACTGTACAAGCCCAAATAAACTCCATAGTGAAAGAACACAATGAAAAAAACCTCATATTAATGATAAAATTACTTATTTATATGCGTGCAATCTAGCTATGAGACAACTATATCTAGATAAATTATTAACTATAAAAACATAATATAAAACTAATTACATATCATACAATACAATCCCAAAAAATTAGTTAACAATATAATATTAAAAATTTAATATATATATATTTATTTATTTATTTCATTTCATTTCTATAAAAAAAACCTCCTATCAAATTTAAACACCATAAATATGTGATGTGTTAAGTGTATCAAAATGTTGAAAATTAACCAAACCTAAACTAAAAAACCATAAGTATGTGTTAAGCATAACACTGATGTTACGTATCACAACAACATTTAGTTTCATCTAACATTTGTCAACCATAAAATATAACAGTTTACGAACCATTCTTTATTCCCTCAACTATATCCGTTTCTACAAATATCGTA
>APFE030280508.1:9303-37097 GCA_000404065.3 Pinus taeda | reverse complement strand
TATATAGAAAGGAGGTATTTTCATTTGTATCATCCAAGAATTGTTCATTTATGTAATGTAAAGGAGGTTGCCCCCTCGAAGAGGCTGAATTATAAGGCGTTGATCTATCTTTTCTATCTTTTCTTGAGCTGGTTTCATAACAGAGGCTTCTAGATTAATTGAAAAAGGTCATAATTGGTTTGAAAAGTCTTCCAATGGGTGTGAACACCTTTAATGCACAAGTAGTGATGATTATGGTTGGACTTTGTCAACTTTGTGCACTCTTGATCCTAGTCCAAAAGTGAATTTCACCCTACAAGTTTTATATACTTCATTTTGGAGTTGGCTAGTGTTGATGAAGTTAGTGTGTGAGTGATAGAAGGCTACATAGAGGAGGAATGCTTCATAATTGGTTGAACGTGTCGATGCTTCATTGTATGTGTTCTAATGGCAGCAGAATGAGAAGATTTATTTTCTGAAGCATAGTATTGATTCAGAACTTCAGATTGCAGATCAAAAATGTAGAGAGTTGTAGCAGAGTGTGTTGGTAGAGATAGAGATATTGGTATGGGTCCATATTTGTGACTCTCACTTTTGTTTTTGCAGGATTTGTTGGTGCATTTGGCACGTAGCCATTTTGATTTATGTTGTTGATTGTATTATGAAGAAATCATATTTTGGAGTGAGGATTTGATGTTTTATTTAAGTATGAGTTGTGTTTTAACTGTTGGTCATTGTGTTATTCAGATTTCATGGTTGTGTTGTGGCCATTATTTTCTTGAGGAGAGATCATACTTGGTTATTTTTATTTATTGATGATGTCTTATTGTTGGAGATCTTATTACACAGTTGAATCCAGTTGAGCATAAATTCTTGGGGTCCATTATGAAAATAGATGAAATGAGGTCCACATAGAGTAGAGGAGCAATGACTTCATGGGTGTGGAGCAATGATTGCAAAGTTTCAGTAAAAGGAACAATTTCTTTATCCAATCAGAGTTGGATAGTCCAATCAGAGTTGGGTGAGAATCGTTGATCATGGTGGATTTCAATGGATGGTAATCCATAGATCCATGTGAGAAGATAGTCCTATGAGATGATCAATAGAAGTGAGTCTCCTAGTTGATTGGTGTTAGCCTATTTTATATGAGGTCTAGTCTCAACTGATGGGAGTAAGAAAATCTATGTAAAATACATATTTCGCTTAATTGAAGATTCAGAGCAGCGCAACAACAACAAGGGTGGTTTTTTCCCCGGTGAAGGGTTTTCCACCAGATATATTGTGTCTCTTGTGTGGATGTGTTTTGATATGTTTTTTATTTTTTCTCTCATGGTTATATTGTTTTAGCTTCATATATGTTTTATGTTTATGAGACAATCTAATGAGTTGTTGGTGAGCATATGCATGATTCAGTAAAGAAGTTTAAAGCGGTAAAAAATGATAATAAGTCACACTACTTATTCACCCCCGTTAGTAGTACTCAAAGGTTTCCAACATTTAGGAGGTTTGGAACTTTTGAAGAGTGTGTCGGACATGAAAAATGTCCCTCCCACGGCCCTACAAACTCTGGTAATACCTTTCAAGGGAAGGCCTTAGCATCTTTAAATTCCCCTTATTTTTGCATGCGGGTATCTTGTGGGTGGTGAAACAGTTACGTATGTTGGGGTGGCAAAGAAGTCTTTGATAAGTCATGTGGTGTTTGGTATATACCTTACCCATACTCCATTTTAGTCAACTACTTGTTTACTTATTTTTCTTATTTGGTTCTCAGGTTTTATGTTATTGTCGAGTTCATTGTCTCCTGGGCTTCCTTTTATTGTTCCAAAGAATTTCAGGGGCTTCAATGTTTTTCATTATCTTCCTCCATAGTACAGGAATAGGGCCACCTTTTTAATTGGTTGTAGTTCTACCAACCTCATCATTCCAAGACTTAGAACCCTCAGGGATATCCTTTAGTTTCTCGATCTTGGTGTGTGAGGTATGGTACCTAGGTTCGCTTTCTATCTAGTTTTAATAGGGAAAATTACCTCCTAACCTAAGATGCTCAAATCACTCACTCTTTCATTTTGTCTCATTTTCAAGTTCTAGTTCCTTTTTTATAGAGCTTGGGGAGGTGTCGAGTTCTTGGGGTCCTTTCTTGTTTTAGTCAGGGTCATCAATTTCCCCACCTCTCCTTATATATTTGG
Organism: Pinus taeda; assembly: GCA_000404065.3. NCBI lineage: Eukaryota > Viridiplantae > Streptophyta > Pinopsida > Pinales > Pinaceae > Pinus > Pinus taeda. Next base: position 34,932 of record APFE030280508.1, on the reverse strand, counting down.
GGATGATATCACTATAGTGGGGTTAAAGGTATCCCTTATTAATGGAAATCCCTTGTGTACCTTGTATGGTTTGTATTTCTCTTACAATCAATTCTCTACTATCAATTACTTATGTCCCTCTGTTGTCATGCCTCCTCGGCAATGAATTGCCAGTCGTAGAGGAGGAATGACAGCCTCATATTCCTCTCATCACATAATATTTGGGTGGGAGTCTATGGTGAATTATTTTGACTCTATTCCTCCAGAAGTAAGGAAGGATATCCTCCTCCTCGATTCTAAGAAATTTGGTGAAAGGTATGATTTCTCTGATTTTGAGCTTGTTGGAGATCACCTTAAATGGATCCTAGATCGAGGGAAATTTAGGAAGCGTAGACTTCACTTTATTCATTCCATAAAGTCGCATCAGAAAATGGATACTCTTCTTCACATGGTCCTTCAGGACAAGCAGGTAGACAACTACAAATTGTTTGTAGGTCAGGAATATATTAAAAGGATTCTTTGGAATATCTAGGTCAGTCTTAATGACCTTGGCACCATATTGGCAAAGGTGGAACAATTTGTACTCTCCAATTCGGAAACTAAGTCAGTAGAGGAGAATGATGCCCCTATTATCATCAACGCCCTGCCACTGAATATTTTGCTTCTGGCAACCATCTCTTCATATATGAACTTGTCGCCCCTCTCTCCAATTATTATCTCAGATTAAATTTTGTAATGGGTTTTGCAGTTCTTATTCCTACATGGATGTCTAGCATGGTGGTATGATCTTTCTAATGTTATTGTGGTTCTTTCTCCAGACCTTCGAAGGTCTTTGTTTTATTTTAGTGATCGCATCTCCCTTTTGTTTAAGCTACAGGGGAATCACTATTTGTTTAGAGGTTTGTCTTGCTAGTTGTTTCTCTTCATTATCAATAGTCTTGTAATGTTTCAAGGCACTAATGGTTATAGTTGAAAACTAAGGCAATAGTGCTCTCTGCTCAGGGTTAAGTCTATTGTCTTACTATCTAGTATGGAATTTTGATGATCTTTTTTGTATATGGAATTTTTATGGTCCTTTTCTATACCGGGTTGAGGGACTCGCCTCCTCAGTGAATCTTTTGGTCAAATGAACATAACTTCTATTTATATAATACTCCTTTTAGTAATAGAAACCACTTGTAGAAGCTTACAAAAAAATAATATGTTTGTATTTGTATTTGTGTCAATGTTAATGAAAGTGATTCATGTTAAGCATAAGTTTTTCTAATAATATGCATGTATTTGTGTGTGTTGGTGTTTATGCAAGTTTTAGCAAAAGTGGTTTGGGTTATATTTAAGTCTCTTTAATACTCTCATGTTTTTACTTTTGCTTGTGTTTGTGTTTGTATTAGTGCTAGTAAAAGTGATTGGGGCATGTTGTAAGTATCTCCAATGACATGATTATGTTTATGTGCATGCTTGTCTTAACTTCCATGGCAGAAAAAGTGACTGAGGCCATGTGGAAGTGTCTTCACTGGCATGTTTCTATTTACTTGTGCCAATGTTAAAAAAACAATTATGCCCAAGTCCAAGTCTGGAGTGACTTTGTGAAAACAAATATCCCACCCACGGGTCCTTAAGTGAAAGAAGTTTGAGTAATAAAATATTACAAGCTAATTTCACTTTATTGAATATTTTTTCATATTAAAAAGGTACAAACATATTGAATTGAAATGGGAAAAATATTTGTAAAAAAAGAATAATGCAGATTCTACAAATTAGCAATGACAATTTTATAAAATTAATAATATTTTTTAAACTTTATTCAATTTTGTTTTTTTATAAACCAACATTATTTAGTTTATGTCATTTTTTCGAATCACGTAACAAAGGTAGAAGAATTTTTTTGGTTACCTTATTTTAATGATGGTGGGATAAATCATTTAACAACCTATTTACATTCCATACAAAGAATTAAAACTATTTTATAAGCGTAAAGAAAAATTGCTTATAAAAATGTGTACATTTTTAAATTCATAATTATTGTAAAATTTCATAGATAAGCCATAATTCAACATTTTGTCAATATGATGACTTTTAAGTCCATTGTTTACAATGGCCATGTACCTTCAATGCTAAACAAGGACTTTCAATATTAAATGAGGATATATATGAACTCTAATCAACTACTTTATGAGTGTAAAGAAAAATTGCTTATAAAAATGAGAACATTTTTAAATTCATATGTTAATTATGAAGTAAAATAATTATTGTAAAATTTCATAGAAAAACCATAATTCAACATTTTGTCAATATGATGACTTTTAAGTCCATTGTTTACAATGGCCATTTACCTTCAATACTAAATAAGGACTTTCAATATTAAATGAGAATATATATGAACTTTAATCAAAATAAGTATTTAACGTTTACTACTTGCTTTTAACATTTAAGGATGGAAGTCTAGAATCATATTGTCTTGTTGGCTCTCGTTCATTTGTTAGTGTAGTGTAATTTTCCATAGTGTTAAATCTATCACATAGTATATATGTTCATAAACCTACCACTATATTTGTATTTTTATTTTTTGAAATTTTATTTAATAAAAGTTTCTCAAAGAAGGTTTAATATCCTGTTTCTTTAAATTTCCATTTGAATTTATGTGTTATAAGCAAAAAAAATTAATATCTTGTTTCTTTAAATCTCCATTTGAATTTATGTGTTATAAGCAAAAAAAAAATTAGTCAATATTAACCGTTGGCACTTCATTATCATTCATTTTTAATTAGTATTGACAAAGACTACCATTATGCCATTTCTTTCTTTCTGGATTGTCAAAAACCCCAAAATAATTAATTATGACCTATGAGTGTAAATTATAATGACATATGTGGAATCCAAAGTAATAAGGTTAATTCTTTTTCTTTGTGTTCACATTCCATATCTCTAATAATGTGTAACTTGTTAGGTTCATGGTTATTTTATTGTATTGGTAATGCTATTTTGTTTATTATTTTCTTACCTAACCATGATGTTGTTATCAATTATTTATATTTTAAATAGGTATTGTATCCAATTTATGGTAAAGACAATTCATAGTTTTAGTTAATTTCATATAATGGTTTATTAATGATTTAGTATGGTATAAAAACCATGTTAAGTTTATTGAAATTGTATGGCATGTATGTTCTTAATTAAGTTTAGATATCGAACTACACAATATGGACATTATGAATATAATTAGCACAACCACATTAGTAAATGTGGTTGATATATGTCCATAGGCATCTTTTTCCATGCACAAATCCACACAATCTCATTTGTTATTTTATAATATTGCATGTTAATTTTATAATTTTATTAGGTAAATGTGAAAAGGTAAATATGGATTTACACAATGTCATTTGTTAGTTGATAATTTGCATGGAAATTTCATAATTGTATTAGGTAAATGTGTATTAGCCACAGACACTTGGTCCAATGGTTATGTGTGGGGTTAATTCCCCGCAAGTCTCATGGTCCATTGAAGGTGTTGGGGGTTTATGTTCAACTCCAAGTGTGATTTCTCTGCTAGACATTTCTGGCACTAAAAAATTAGCTAAATGTGAAAAGGTAAACATGGATTTACATGATGTCATTTGATATTTGATACTTTGCTTGGTAATTTAATAATTGTATTCTGTAAATGTGAAAAGGTAAACATGGATTTAGAGATGCAAGGTATTTAATATTTGAAATTTCATCAGACGAGAATATGCCCTCATAGGTCATAAGATAAAGGTTTGGATTAAAAAAAGATTAATCTGTCAATTCTCAATAGGGGTCGCCTGTTGACTTAACAAAACTTAAAGTCATGATTGCAATGGCAAGAAAAATATTGAGAATTGTGGTTTTATTCTTTCATTTTGTATGTATCATCAAATGGAATTTATCATATAATACTTTATATGATATATCTTTTGAAAATGTTCCAAGAGTGCTATTTCATGTGCCTCATCCCAAGCCCAAGATCCACAAGTCTTCTCTTTTGTAGCCTTGGATTCTTAGAGCAACTTTTATAATCCTGAGGTGTAATTCTTAATCAATCTATAATGAAGCTATCGAAATTGTCGTTATCATTAAATTGATGTATTAGAGATTTTTCTTTAGCATTTGTGTTTTTTCCTCAACTAATAAAGTTGAACAATTAATATCCTTTTAAAAAATATAGACTTTGTGGTCTTCATCAATAGTTTCCTTTAAGTATGTGTTTGTATGGTCTTTGGGATGCTCCAAATCATAAATAAATGTTCACCTTTCCAATATGAGGATATATTTAATGAAGTGAAATTTGCTTGCAACATTTTATTACTCAAACTTCCTTTGTCTAAGAACCTATGAGTGGGGGTTATTTATTTTGCAAAAGTCATTTGGGACTTGCACTTGACCCTAATTGCTTTTGCTAGAAATAGTGAAAACATGAGTGCCAATACAACTAAAAGCATGTCATTAGAGAGACTTTCACATGGCCTTGATCATTTTTGCTAAAACTAATACAAACACAAGCATGAACACAAATATAAGTATGTCATTGGAGAGACCTACAACCTACCCAAATCACTTTTATTAACACTAACAAAAACACAAGCACAAGCAAATTGGAGAGACTTAAACACAACATAAATCACTTTCATTAAAATTAATATAAACATCAACAAAAACACAAATACATACACATTATTAGATAAACTTATACCTAACCCTAATTACTTTTATCAACATTGATGTCAACATGAGCACATACTTATTAGTAATAAAAATAAAATTTAATTAAAAAATATCAACCTTATTTTCACTAAAAATATTAAACACCCTCAACAACCCACATTAAAATTTTGTCAACATTATCATTTAAATTTATTACTTAAAATATGCATTATCATTTAAATTTAAAACTTAACATATTTTTTCATGCATGTTAAACAAAATATTGATAAAAACATATCATTTTTATTAAAACATACACATCATTAAAAATATTTAAATTTTTATAAAAAATATCAACCTAAACACAATCACATACACATCATAATAAACACTATAACATTGATAAAGAAATATCAACCTCAATTTCAACGAACACACTCAACACCCCTCACAAAGTTTTGCCAACTTTATCTCCCAAGCTACATTATCATATAAAAAAATATCTTCATTTAAAACTTGTTTTCCATACAAAGGGGAAAAAGGTATCCATTCACATATCACTTTCACCTCTTTATTAATTATTCTCGTTGACAAAATGTATCATTCCCTTCTCGAATGCAATTTGGAAAATTTGGAAAAAAAATCTTTATGCAATGTAACTATCACATTCTAGTGTTGAGAATTTATTGTGTATTGTCTGAAGAGAACAACGTTTCAGGTGAACACTTGACCTATTTTTAGGGATAGGAAGCAATCTGATGATAAGAAGAGTGTTTGACTAGATTATATAGATAATGGAGAAAAGAATTAGTTGTTAGACTAAATAATTAGTTGCTAGAGATTTGGCTAAACCATAGAATTGAAAGAATTAATTTTATATAATTCCTTAATAAAGTCCAATCCAATGGAAATCTAAATAAATGAAAGGACTGATGTAAAGCAATTAAACTTGAAACTATCTATGATTAGTCAAAAAGTTAACTGAGATTTATAATTAAATATTGTATATTGATTAGAGGCCTAATTAGAAATAAATTAAATTGAAGTGAAATGAATAAATTACTTTGAAGAGTTTATAAATTTATTTTTAATTGGTTAAAATTTCTAAAAAGGGGGGTTGACCAAACATGAAAATTAAGTTTAAAAATTAAGAAATTAAGAAATTAAATATATGAACATGATCACTCATAATATTAAAGGGCATATTATGATGAGAGGAAAATTTAATGAAAATACAATTTATAAATGAAAATGGAAAAAGAAGGAGACTAGAGGAACAAAAATTACCAATGGTCCAAAAAAAAATTATTAAATGCCCTAACTATGCTAAGTATGTTAAAATGGATAAATTGGTAGGGTAATTAATAAAAATTAAATTAAATTAGTAAAAAACATAATTAAATGGGTTAAAGAACTCAAAAAAAAATGGGAAGAAAATCTTAGGAAATGCGAGGATGGGCAGAGGGGGGTTGGGGGGGTTAGGAAGAGGTTAAGAAGATAAGAAATAGGTGATGGGTTTCCAGGATTGGCTTAACTGGTATCCATCATCTTGATTAAAATTATTAGGATGTTTTTCAATTTCAAGGGCCTCCCTAATGACCTGGCTGGCATGATATGGGGTAGAAGCTAAGATTTTGGTTTTGTCATTTGTTTTGACAATCTGCTCAAATCCCACACTCTTTGTTAGCATAAGCTTCTCTCCCATCCTAGCTTCTTGTTTAGTAATTGCGACATATATTTCTTGAGGGGGGCCATATTGAATATCAGTAACTCATGCCAAATCCATCATACACTTTGCTTCTTGCAAAGTAAACAACTTGTGGTTTTACTTCAGTGATTATATTTCATCTACTCTCTCTTTTTGTTTTTGGTATTTTATTTTCAATGGTTGCAACTTGTCTCCCAAATCATAAATCTCCTTGTGAACCTATTAGAATCAAAAGATAAAAGTATTGAGATTTTTTACAACTTATGAAACTAAGGGTTCTCACCAACCTACAAGTTTCACATTGTCAAACAGTAATGAACACTCTTACAATGCATGAAACTAAGGGCTCTCACCAACAAACAATTTTCAATATGTCAAACAATAGTGAACACCCCTACATATATATAATTTTCAATACACATATTTACATTAGAGCATCTCCATCATTGTTATAGGACAAAATGACCTCCTCATCAACTCAGAGGTGAAAGACAGGATGATTGAAGCAAAGACCACAATTGTAGGCCTTGATTCCACACTAACGCTCTCTGCACACTGCTAACCTGCTTTATAAAGCTTGTTACCAAGCATAGAGGAGCGTTAGTCACCTTGCTAACTCAAGTTGTTAGACCATGGGGAGCGTTAGTGAACCTAAGGGAAGTTCAATGGGTCAAGCTAACGAATCTGGTCACAAATATCTAGATATTTATCCCTAAATTTGCTCAAGAAAAGCAAGGAAACTCCAAAAATCGAGATATTTGGAGAAATTCCAATCTTGGGATGAAGGCAAATGGGAAAAAGCTTGAAAATAGGGTAGGTTCATGGCTTTTGCCCTAATGAACTCTAGGAGGAGCTTGGCAACCCTAATTCGATTGCTACATAAGCAGCGAGAGGGCCATTGTGAAAGGGGGTCAGAGCATTTGGAAGGATAGCCCATTAAGTTGTTGTGAAATTGTCATACACTTAAAGAAGTGAGTTGAAAGAGGGAGAGAGAGAGAGGAAGAAGGGGCAAGGGAAGGCTGATACAACAGATGGTTGTAATCACTCTTCCACTATAAATATAGAGCTGCAGTTGTGTTCCCTACTCCATAGTGTCAGTAATGTTGTTCATTGATTTGTTCATTCTGATGCTTGTCGAGATGAGTAGTTAAGTTATACACTAACATATGTTTATTTTGCATTCTTACATTAGTTTTCAAGAGTGTATGCTATGATTGGTTTGCCTTATCCTTTGTGCAGGAATTGTCTTGGAGCCGGTTTTGAAGGAGTTCTTCTTGCCGCATAGAGATCTCCAAACAAATATAGAAGGAACTAAAGGTGATCCTCTTTCCATACCTTGTCAATTTATGTTTGATAGATGAACATGTGCATAACTTGGTAGTTCTTGTAGATAATCTTACAGTTTGTCGAAGGTCCCGGGAAGGCCTTTGAGGGTAGTTTTTATCTTACATACACCATGCATTTTACCCCATAGCAGAATTGGCGACTCCAATAGGGACTATACATCTAGTTCCCGGTCAACCTGGACTCCTCTCAGTTCTTCTCTTTCTTCTAAGAGATTCCTACTTCTTCAAATCCTTTTCTGATCCACCAACTATCTTGTTACATTCTACTAGTTTGCATTCTCCTCAGAAACTGATCCTAAAGTCCCTTTGTTTGAGTTATTTCCCTCACTAACGCAAGTTTCCAAGCTACACAGAGCTTTATAAGGCATTGTGCCTGTGTACAGGGAGCGTTAGTGGCCCAACTAACTCTCTATTTAAACTGAAACAGAGCGTTAGTCTCCCATTTCCATGATTTCCAAAAGATTATGTGGACTAAAAGGGGGGGAAATTTTCTCATGGGCTAAAGTAAGATCTGCAACTATATTATATTAACAAATTTGGTGTCCTGAAAATTCATTTTTAGGAAAATGGTTTAGTTTTTATCTCTTAAAATACATTTTTTTGAAAGAAAGGCTGATAAATTGTATTCATCCTTCTGTCGAAATAGTTGTAAGCTGCTTCACTTTGGTTTTCAGTAGTTGTAGGAAATATTGGGAAAATAATCTTTTGGTCATGCAAGTGTTGAATGGCTTTAGATGCACAGACGAATCCATGAATATGTGAAAAGATGAATATGTAGAATAAGACTTGTTTGCATAAGAAATTGAAAAAAAAAATCAGAGCATTATTTTGCATGGTTTATTGAGTCAAGAGTCTCACCATATTCATACGTCAACACCCCTACCGAAGACAAATAATCAAGTACACTAAAATTTGCATTAAAATCAATCAGTTACTCTTTTGAGTAAACCAACATTAGCTAGGCTAGGACCTTGGGATAAGCATGTGAGTGAACTACCCAAGGTTGAAAACCAAAACTAGTGTCATTAACGAGTGAAAAATCCTTCTGCACTCATATTACCAGGACCACTCCACTAACAACGGAGTGAAATACGTGACAACATCAGACTGTAATTGAAGGTAGCCCACCTTCTCTTACAAATCCTTTGGGCATTCTGTGTATTGGGGGTCCCTTTGGGGATTTCAGAGTTGAGTCGGGGACTCAGGTTTCTTGCCCACACAGCATGTTGTCTACGACTATGTCCCCATCGGTAATGTCTGTGATTTGAAGTATCTCCAGTGGCAAAAACTTCTAGGTACTTACACAAGGTGACTAGGACGGGCTGTCTTGGTAGCTAAAACAGAGGGATCTACTTTGTCTTCAGTTTTTGGGAGGGTGCTCGCCTTCACGAGAGTACTTGGCCCCTCAATCTGAGGTTTGGGCGAAGCTCTAAAGTAACTGTAACCATACATTTGGCCATCCTTCTCTGTTATTCATTGAGAGACTGGGTTTCACCTCCAGTAATCGGTGCTTATCAGACGAGGTAATTTCCCTCCGTTTGTTGATTGATATATTTAGTGTATTTTTTATTTTTAGGTGCCTGAGTGCTATCATTTTCGAGACTTTAAATAATATCACATTAAAATCTATTTGATAAAACTTAATGATCACTGTGGCTACATCCGGCCCTCGTCGTCACTCCAGACAATTGTTAGGACTTCCTCCACTCATTGTGGAAGATCCACCAAGTTCCACTGACTCGGATTCCTCATCTTCGAGTAATCAGTCTCCTAAATCTCACACGGGATCTGTGTGGATGACCGACGATTCTAGTTTTCCAGAGGATTTCTTCATGTAAGTATTCCTTCCTCACTTTAACACTCCGCTCACAAATCCGTTGGATCCTATTGTGGTTCCCGTGGTACTTGTACTTCCTTCTACAATAGGTGGAACTTTCCCATCTATCTAGTCGACGACTCAAGGGTTGTGGAATTTTAGAGACACTGTTGGTCCTCTACCACTTCCCCAGTCGACGGTCATCACAACACCAGTAATGTGGAATCATGTTATCCCATTTGTCCCAGGTACAGAAACTCACATAGCACCCTCGGGAACCCAGCAGATGCCAGGTTCCACTCCTATGGTGCCACAATGCATACCTTCGACTAGTGCCACATATAGTGCTCCATATAACACTCAATGTGGCACTATGGGTGCAGTTCCCATTTACCAACAACACAGTCGGCCGCCAATGTACAGTTTCAAATCCCAGATTCAGATATCTGGGGGGGTTCCCAATATGCACATGCCGGTGGGGAATGTCACAGTTCCCCCTCCGTTCTCAGGAATGCATGGACAATCGCTGATTGACATGAGTGTTCCCTCTGTCAATCAAAGCCATATGGTTAGTTCTATGTCGGTTGGGAATCCATAAGGGGTCCCCAACCAATCCATGGGGGCACCCTACTCACAGACTCAAATGAGTCAAGGGGGCGCCGCTTATACTGGGGGCAATTTCATACCCCAGTATCAAAATCCTCATGCAAATCCACTCTACAACACCATGCTGCAAAGCAATTGTTACACCACACAACCCATGTACACTATGGGGAACCAAATGATGGGAGGAGCACAGAGCTCCTTAGGTCATCCGTCATCACCATGGTCCGAGTCAAGAGCACCCAACTCTCTTCCTTTTTTGGCAACATTGGATATTCCTAACTTATACAAATTGACAAACAACCCCATCTACCACAACTTACAATGGTCGTCAATCCTGCATAAAATACCGACGGACATTCCAAAGTTCGACGGAAAATAAGGGGAGGATCCGGGAACCCATATCACCACCTACCATCTCTAGTGTGTTTCAAACTCAATGGTGGATGATAATGTCCAGTTATGTCTTTTTCCCTGCACCCTCACTGGCAATGCTGTGAAATGGTATATTGAGTTACCACGTGCATCAGTAAACACCTTTGACGCTTTAGCGATGGAGTTCCTAAAGCACTTTCAGTTACCTATCCACTATGAGACTGGGACAGAGCTCCTTACTTCATTTCGTCAGGATATCACCACCCACATCTTCGATCATATTCATGAATGGAGACGTAGGCAGAGGTTAGTCAAAGCTCCCATCTTTGATTTTCTCTTAACGGACTGTTCTGTAAGTCCTTACTCCCACAAATCGCTAGAGATCTCACTCTTGGTGGTGCAGTCACAGAAGACCAATCCATACGTTGTGTTCAACACTTAGATTTGATTTATTCACAGTCTGGCACTCTTTACGACATTAACCCCAATGCTTCCGGTAACCCCAATGCTCCCACCACTCAGCACCCTGGAGTGTATGCCGACGGGATTGTCGGCGCAACCTCTGGGGTCACTGTAAAACAACTCAGTGGTTCCATTGCCAAGCTGGCCGTGGACCCCTCTACCAAAGCGACTGCTCTTCCTACCACTACGATAAACTTTGTGCAGTCTACACAAAAATCCGATGATAAACTTTGTGCAGTGTAAACCTCCCCTTTCCCACCAACTTGCATTTCAAGTGCATATCACTTCGAAAGGTAAAGGTATACACCGAACTGTCATCGACGAAGGTGCTTTGACCTACGTCATGTCCACTTCATGTTGGCTCGCCTTGGGTTCCCCAACCCTATCCCCACCGTCGAACTCCCTTAATGATTTCGACGGCCACACCTTTATCCCAAAAGGATACCTAGCCAGTTTTCCCATCACTTTGGCTAGGAAAACAGTAATTGTGGATGTAGAAGTCGTGGACAAGAAACTCGACTATAATCTATTGCTAGGTCGCAGTTGGACATATGCCATGATGGCTGTCGTATCCACTGTCTTTCGTATCATCCTATTTCCATTGGATGGAAAGGTCATTACAGTGGATCAGATGTCCTTCTGCACCCCCGATTATTCACCATTACCAAGTGGCTCTGTACCCCTAGTAGGAGGTGGAACTGTCAGTTATGTCAGTATAGGTACCAGTCTACTGAAGGCTTCTTCCCTTCTGGGTTGTTTTCCTCTTCAGCTACCCCAGGTTTCACAATTGATCAATATGCTTTCATCAATTCCTCATGAACTGATTGATCCCTAGATCCTAATGGCTCCTTCAGACCTTGACACATTCAGAGATCAGATGTCGCTGTCACCAGCTGAATTGGCCTACCAAGGCATTCAATCTGCATCCACATCTCCGGCCATGTTGGCTATTGCCGATGGTACCATTGCCCTTCCCATAACCACTCCTCCTTTAGATCCATTTAATCAACTCATACCTACAGACGAAGTCGTTCAAGAAATTATGAGTTTTGGAGAGCAACATTGGGAGGATTGGCACCATCGTGTCTCGATATCTGATTTGGACATGATACCTCTTCAAATCCTGTCCTCTGACTTACCAGAAATTGTTTCCTCACCATACGCGATCATCCAAACTTTGGATGCGTAAGGAAACATGGGCAACACTTCCAGGTCATTGCCCATAGATATTTCAATCATGACAGGCATTGTGGAAAACATCCAGATGCGAGCAGATTGCAGCCTTGAGGAAATTGCAAGCTCCACCTGCCTACATGAGGAATTCCATGATGACTTCGTTTGGTCTCACGAGGAAATGCCCAACTTTAATCCGTCGTTTGTCGCGCATGAGATCCAACTTTACAACGAGGCAAAACGAAATGGGTGGCCAATCCCTTCCCTAGAAATAGTCGTTGAACCCATGCCCGACCCTACTACCGAAGAAGAATGCCTACTATACCTTAAACAGCTGGATAAAACCCGTCAAGATGATGATTTGGCACTCAGAGCTCACAAGGAGCGGGTACAATCCCAATTTGTGAAAGAGGTTAGTTTTTGTTCTTTCCAAGAGGGTGACTTCGTATCGCTTTATCATCCAAAAGATAACCTCTTGGAGGCATGCACGCTTCGACCCATTTGGCTAGGTCCCTATGTCATAACGAAATTCCTCCCCACAGGGGCATATAAACTACAGGACTGGGACGGAATTCCACTCAAGGAGCCCAAATATGGGCTGTATCTGAAAAAGTATTGTGCGTATTATTGCACTGGGCATGTGCTTCGTAATTTTATGTATTCATAAGTTTTGCTTACCTTTTTGATGTGATTGGATTGTTTTGTTATTTAGTGGAGTACTAGTCTCATGCATTCTTCTCGCAATGCAGATGTCGTCGTCGCCCTTAGCATACGTAGGATATGCAGATGGTGCCAGTTGTCACACACGGCACATTGCATCAGCTACTTGGGTCATATACACACCCGAGTCAGAACTATTTTGCTCTGAGGAGGTCTTTCTTGGTACCGCCACCAACAATATTGTCGATTACATGTCCATCGTTTCGCTTCTCATGGAAGCGTCATCAAGGGGCATCTCCAATCTGGTGGTCAGGTTAGACTCCCAACTAGTCGTTATGCAATTGACAAACCATTATCACGTTCGTAATCTAGCCTTGTTACGTAACTATCTAAGGTGCGACTCTTGGAGCGTCGATTTGAAATAATCACATATGAGCATGTTCCTCGAGAATTAAATACAGTCACTGATTCGTTAGCTAGCTATGTATTGGATTGGCATTTGTCTCATTCTTTATAGCAGCATGCATGAGAAGTAAAACATTTACTAAAGTTAAAAATTTGTTACAAAAAACATTTAAAAACACATTTACACCACCAAAATACCAAAAATATTTGTATAAATATATATATCGAAATCCAGTTTTTACATCAAAATATTCCAAAACTTGGATGATTTAAGTACAAAATGGCTCAAAAGCCCAGCTACAAGCACTCATATGGCTACGACAGAACACCTGCTAAAAAGAGCCTATTGCTCCAGAAAAGCTAAAACAGCTCTAGCTACCCTCCGAAGAGGAACCAGAAACCGCTCAGGTACACCAATGGTGTGCCGCTGCATATGAGTGGGAATCTCCCTCATGGGAAGGGGGGACACCCATAGTTAAACCCTATAGGTTCCTCAGAACCTCGCGGAGACTGTCAACGTCACCCCCTCCAGCAAGTAGTTGGCCGCCTCGTTGCACATAGCGAGGTTCGCCTACAGGTCGTACTAGCGCCACATCTGTGTTAAGCATAAAAGTTTCATGTCAGGTCTTATTTCACCTTTAAAAAACATTACATATACATTCAAAAGCACAAAAATACTTAAATACTGTCAAAATTATTCTCACCTTGAGGACCCCAGTTGGTCTTGGTCGGTAGCATCAAGTCTGGGTCACCAGTAAATTCCATTCCTTCATAGGCATAGTCATCAACAACCACAATCTAGCTACGGAGCCACTGGAAGAAGTCTTCGTCAAAGAAGTGCAGGAGCGATCCTCCTCCTGTGTGAGGATCGAGTGATGAACAACGACCCTGTCTTGGCTACCTCGGATCAAAGGGACCTACGCTCATCCATGGGTGCATGACAGGTACCCTCTTAAGGAAAAATGGGACTATGATGGTACTGTACCCAAAACTATGTTGGGTACGGGTCTTGCATGCTGTCAATTCTTCCTTCCACTGGCGAAGCATTGCTTCACACCAGTTGAACATCTGTGGCTGGACACAGTCAATCGCAAGCAACAGTTGGTCCTTTGTCGCTATGTGGGGACTTTTTTACCCCGCCAACCATACAATCAACCATAAAACTGCCCTCATAGACCGAGATCGAATCCTCTCTATAGGGACTCTGTTGCTGACTAGTCCACTCTCAAGGATGCAGTAGATCTGTACCAACTCTGAAGTAGATTGTGGATCTGACCTGCCACCGGTGAGGTTTTCTTGTGCCCCATGGCACGACAAACCATTCAAAAAGTAAATGTCATCCCGGTCAATCACCAGCACCTGATCTCCAATCTTGAACACTTGCTTGTGTTCATCTCAGCGATGTATGATCCATCTCAGTAAATCCTCCTGTCTTTTCATCAAATCTAGCTTTGCATACTTCAACAAACTGCAACGATGCAATGCAAGTATGCATGCTAGATCATTTTGCATCAGCATTTCCTCATTATCATGGACCCATTCTCTCCATAGGTGAGTCATTTCAGCCTAAAACCTGCACAAAATAACCCTAAAAACAATTAAAATGGGGCAAAAACACTTAAGAAATCCATGCATGAGGGTTTTAATTGCGCCCTACGGCCCTAATGCTACCTCGAGTGCTACACAAGGAGGATTAATGCCCTCCAGTGGCTCGTATAGAGCGTTTAATGCTCCCTACTGGCCATCTGGAGGGTGTTAGTGTGCAAATAAGGCTCTAAGGCACCTCAAATCTGCAAAATTCCACCCATAAAAAAAATTGTTAAGAAAGGTTTAGTAAGGCAGAGAGCAAGGTTTTAGCTCTCACCTGGGACTAACGGCACGTTGAATAGTTGCTCGGATCTCCTGCAATGGTCTGCGGAAAATCTGCTCCTCTTTAGCTCCAACAAGCTCTCACAAACTTCAAAATAGTGAAAATGATGCATGTGAAAGCTCAAAGCATCTCCTTATATAAATTTGAGAGACATGATTTTTTGAAAATCATTAAAGAGGAAGTAGTCCATTCTCCATGATTTTTTATCATGCATGAACCCAGATAATAGGAATTGCTACTTTTTTATACTTTTTATCGCTTTTGATGAAAGTACTTTCAGGAATGAAAAGCAGTAAAAGCTGCATGCAATTCTCAATAGAGCACTTTTAGAGATATTTTATTGCTCTTTAAAAAATATAAACATCTCCGAGTTTTTTGTCGTGGAGCTCGTTAAACATACACCACGATCAATAGAGCACTTTTATGGATATTTTATTGCTCTTGAAAAAATATAAACATCTCCGAGTTTTCATCGTTAAGCTCGTTAAACCTTTGCGACGATGGTCAGAGCACTTTTTGTGGTATTTTATTGCTCTTTAAAAAATATAAACATCTCCGAGTTTTCATCGTTACGCTCGTTAAATACATGTAATGATGCTCTGAGCAACTCTTTTTTGATCTTCTTCCAGCTCATAAACTGAAAAAGACCAAAGGAGCATTCTTTTTAGGTGCTTTTTTCTTGCTCTTTAAACTGAAAAAATCTCGCGCTATGTCTTGCTGCTCGTTAAACTTGCTAAAGATGACCCAAGCTATGCCTTGTTGCTCGTTAATCTTGCTAAAGATGACCCGAGAATTCTTTTAGTACTTTTCTTGCTCGTTAAACTGAAAAACCCCAAGTTTTTGTTACTAGGCTCGTTAAAAATTCATGACAAAACACGAGTTTAGTCCATCGCCTCGTACTCGTAACAAAATGAGGTCAACATCTATTGGAAAAAGGTTTCTCTTTATCCGGGTTCAATAGATTAAAAGACAGAAAAGTAACCGATCTGGGTATACTATTAACCTTTTGTCGCACCCGGTTAACAACTATGACAAAGGGACCACCATGGAGTCTCTCTTTACGATCTTTTCAAACTCTCTAAATATGAAAAGACCACCAAGTTGTCTAGTCTGAACTCTTTAAATACACAGACAAGATATAGAGTCGTTCTTTTTACGATACTTTTCAAACTCTTAAAACATAAAAAAATTGACGAGTTTTCCTGTCTGGACTCATTAAAATTATCAAATAGGGCAAAGAGTCATTCTTTTTGCGATCTTTTTTAGACTCTTTAAACATGAAAATATCAATGAGTTTACCCGTCTGGACTCATTAAATTGATCAGACGGGGAAAGTGGACAATACAACTGTATTCTGTATTTGAAAGCGTGGTTTGGCAGCAATCATTCCCTTGAACATGGCACTCCCTTAGATAAACCTTCATTTTGATAGCCCTCAATATGAACCCTACCAACCTATGAGTTTTAGCCTATATACCCTGATGTAATTTCATCTCCATTTCTTAACACTCTGTAGTGTTCATGAGTCTATTGATGTCTGGTTAAAATCGTTGCCGTGCCTTCTATTGTTCAAGGGTCCTCATTTGTCTCCTCTATCAACCGATCATACATATCCTTTCATCATGCCCTCTGTTGTTTAGACCCAAGTGCTCAAAAGATTCCTCAAAAAACAAAATCATTCTTGTCTGGTTTCGTGTCGACTGATGTAAGACACATCATTGCCTACCTTTCGACAGGTTTCTTCCTATCGACTTCAACACTCTATCTAGGAAGATAACCCAGAAACACATGTAGTGCCTTGGTACTTGCAGACATTAGTGGCAGGTTAACTTGTGTTTGATCATGGTTTTTCATTATTGGCTCCTGGTTAAGCGATTATATGAGTGTTCGACGACAAACAAATCTTTCACACTTGATAGTTTGCACTGTGCATCTTGGAGACCATCACCATTATCGGTGGCCTTCCTCGCATCTATTAACGGTCTCCATTATTGACTGGTAATCAGATGATTTCTTGCATGTTCAACGTCAACACATCTTATCACATGTACCGATCTATGTTGTTCGGTGAAGTGGAAATCAAGACCTTGGGTAGAGGCTTGCATCATTCAGCCTTGTTTCCTCTCCCAAGCTTCGGATATTGTTCATTGGAGACAGCTATTTCAGGATGATCTACTATGACACTGGATCCACTCTATGCTTATCGGCGGCCATCATTTTTATATCTCAGATGAGAAAAGTACTCTGACATAGTTATTGAGCATGGGAATGCTAGACTCAAGACATTATTCTAGCAGCATATATATATGTATATGTGTTGTATCAGGTTTTCCTTGCCGCCCGAAACATCTCTCTCTCTCTACAAAATTTTGACAGAAAATTACAGTTTTTTGTAAAGTATTTTGGCCATCGTCTCTGCCTCTGATCTCATACTTTACGAGGCATCTGTTATATGACAAAATGACCTCCTCATCAACTCAGAGGTGAAAGACAAGATGACTGAAGCAAAGACCACAATTGCAGGCCTTGATTCCACACTAACGCTCTCTGCACACTGCTAACCTACTTTATAAAGCTTGTTACCAAGCATAGAGGAGCATTAGTCACCCTGCTAACTCAAGTTGTTAGACCAGGGGGCATTAGTGAACCTAAGGGAAGTTCAGTGGGTCAAGCCAACGAATCTGCTAACAAATATCTAGATATTTATCCCTAAATTTGCTCAAGAAAAGCAAGGACTCTCCAAAAATCGAGATATTTGGAGAAATTCCAATCTGAGAATGAAGGAAAATGGGAAAAAGCTTGAAAAGAAGGAAGGTTCATGGCTTTTTCCCTAACAAACTCTAGGAGGAGCTTGGCAGCTGTAATTCAATTGCTACATAAGCAGCGAGAGGGTCATTGTGAAAGGGGGTCAGAGCATTTGGAAGGATAGCCCATTAAGCTGTTGTGAAATTGTCATACACTTGAAGAAGTGAGCTGAAAGAGGGAGAGAGAGAGAGGAAGAAGGGGCAAGGGAAGGCTAATACAACAAATGGTTGTAATCACTTTTCCACTATAAATATAGAACTGTAGTTGTGTTCCCTACTCCATAGTGTCGGTAATGTTGTTCATTGATTCGTTCATTTTGATGCTTGTCGAGATGAGTAGTTAAGTTATACACTAACATATGTTTATTGTTCATTCTTACATTAGTTTTCAAGAGCATATGTTTTGATTGGTTTGCCTTGTCCTTTGTGAAGGAATTGTCTTGGAGCCGGTTTTGAAGGAGTTCTTCTTGCCACATAGAGATCTCCAAACAAATCTAGAAGGAACTAAAGGTGATCCTCCTACCATACCTTGTCAATTTATGTTTGATAGATGAACATGTGCATAACTTGGTAGTTCCTGTAGATAATCTTATAGTCTGTCGAAGGTCTCGAGAAGGCCTTTGAGGGTAGTTTTCATCTTACATACACCGTGCATTTTACCCCATAGGAATCATAATAAAATGCCTAGAAACTGGTCAACAAGACAACTAAGAAAATTCAATACAACTATCTCTAAGTGTCAACCTCAACCAAACAAGCTTTAGTGGTTTTATCTTTCACCTTTTCAAGGGCATGGAACTCAACTTCTAGTTGATTTATTTTCCCTTCAAGGGTCTCAATTTCTTCAGGTTGACTATCTAGTTGAACTCTTCCATTTGCACATGCCTCGTCTACTAGATCAATTTCTTTTCATGGAAGATGCCACCTTGCTCAACTAAACATATTACAAATGATTGTCAAAAACCCTAAAGGAGTTCTTAATCACTCAAGAATTAGGAGCATAATATGTTAGCCTTCTTCACAAATTCAATACTGAGTTATACATAGATCTTACGCTAAATTATCAAGTAATAAAAACCATTTCTGCGATCATTCATACATATTGTAGTTTGTTCAGCCTATTATACCTAGATAAAAAACTTACTAATGATATATCTATTGAAATATGTAACTAGGTTCAATCTTCATAATGACATATGTAATCATGATTTTATGTATTTGATGTAAAGAGAAAAAGAAATTTGTTAATTGTCATTCTTAAAGCATGTGTTTCATGCTCAAGGCAAATTTATTTATAGTTCAAGCACCCATTGAGTGCTTCTACGGCATGTCATTAAGTCAACAAGTCAATTGGGTCATTATCATGTATGGAAGACCCTTTTGGGCATGTTGTATCTTGTAAAGAAAATTTATGTAAAGTCAAAAGTGTCATATAGACCCTCTAAGACCTTTTCAGTAAGCAAAGATCAAGTCGGCCTACAAGCATAGATAACTCGGCCTCAAGGATAGTAACACAACCTCCTAAGAAGCCTATATATAAGAAACATCAACCTCACATGAAGGACATCCAATCAACTCTCAAGAAGTTCGATCAAGGAAGAAGACCAAAAGAAGAGTGAAATAGAAGAAAAGAAGCTAGAATAAGGAAACAAAATTTTGGATATGTTTTTGGGTTATTTCTCTTTACACGTGCGAGATCTAGGGCATCATCTTACTACACCTAGACCAAAATTCATAGTAACAATAAAAGGCCAAAATTAGGTATGTCTTTGCAAGTTTAATTACTAAGGAAGAAGAAGATCCCCAAGTGAAGGAGAAAGAAGAAATCTCCACATGTACCAAAGATATGGTTTCTATAGTAGTCGAACTTGCAAAAGAAATTGTTGGGGTTGAAGTTACAGAAACTGACGGGGTCGAAGTTATTGGCATTGAAGTTGCTAATTGCTAAAGAAGTTGCTAGAAGGAAATCTCATCAAGGGGGAAGGATTGACTTGGTCTTGGAGGGGTCTTTAACAAGGGTCTTAGGTCTTGGAATTCGTCATTTAAAGTTCTATAAGAAGGGAAGAGTTCTTGTGGGTTTTCCTCTCAAGAGGAGAGGTTTTGGCCTTGGCTTATAGCTTATATTTTGTGTCATCTTGTCTCATTATTCTTCATTGCATGGTAGTTGTTTGATGATAGATAACACTATTAATAATGAGGAAGAAAGAAGAAGTTAATCAAATTAAGATAAATACATCACAAGCAGTTATCAAAGAAAGAGAAATCACCTAATCTAGTTTCCCCTAGATTTCTCAACAATATCTACTTGATAATTGCATAGCAATAACAAGTGCCATGTCCAATGTTCTCACACCATGATGACCATTAAAATTTTCTTTTAAACAACAAAGTATGTGTGACACTAGGTTCAACCACATACACTTGCCCCAAAATATCAATAGCAACAAATTTATTAAAACATAGCACTATAAGTGTATAAACAACTATATTAATACATCTAATAAACCTACTAAGAACTCATTTGTTGGAATCATTCCTCAAATACAACATACTTCTCGATATACTTTCAATACTCTTCCAAAGTATCGATATACTTGTAGTTCTCTTCCACAGTAGTTTCTCCAACACACCTAAGTTCGCCCTAAGAAAGCATCAACTTAAATAAATTGGCAACATCCATTGACTCCTCAATATGCCCTGAAAACAAAATTTGATCCAACATGATTACTCCATAACCAAATCTTAAAACCAATCACTTAAAATGACCTTTAATCCAGGGTAATAACATATATACTTATTACCTAGTTAAAAAGTTTAACCATACACAAGTGAAGCAGGTTTATCTTCTCAAATTTTAACACCAATTGAATTTTGTCCAAAAAAAAAAAACTTTTTTTGAGCATTGTCAATTGGGTTAAGCTCAGGTGGTTGGGAGAAATATTTCTATCCTTCCAACCCATGTTCAATTTTCTTGCATGTGACATGTTGAGCTCATAATGAATGTTTCTTGTTATGGCTTCAAGACTTGTAATTGAGTAGTGCCTTAAGGACCAAAACGTATATATTCCTCATATGGGAATATAAATATATTTCTCATGAAAAAAATAAAAAGAAAAACCTTGGACATCTTCTACCTCTTTCAAAACATATTTAAGTTACTCTTCAAACTCACCACTATATTTGGCACCAATAGCTAGGGCTCCCATTTCCACGACTATCAATCTCACATCTAGCAAATTGTTGTTTAACACCATTTGAAAAAAAAAACGAGTTAGTTTCTCTAACAATCTTGCAAACTAAAAATAATCTTGCAACACTAAGTCCACCAACATATTTTTATGCATTTGTGCACACACACACACACACCCAATTTTGCAAAGCCACCCTACATGCCAAAATTTGTAAACAATGGAAATATATGAATATATGCAAAGAGATTACCTTGGTACAACCCCTCTAACAATTCTTTTGCTAGACCTTCTGCCACAATAGTCTTTCCAACACCAGTATCTCCAAGAAACACATGATTGTTCTTGATCCTCCGAGAAAAAATTCTAACAACTCTCCAAATTTCTTCATCTCTACCAATGACATGATCAAGTTTCTTAGCATCTTCAACCGAATTGTGACCATATGTTTTCAAGGCCTAAAAATTAATATTATAAAAGACAAATCTACCCTTTTACCTTCTCCTCTAAACTTCTCCACTTTAAATTCCACTCTAGTATACTCCTACTTGCCTCTCTGAAGATATCAAAACCCTAGGAGTTTGGCTAGCACTCCAAGAATAAGATGATCTACTGCCAAATGGGTGTCCCTCTTGCTCTTTTGCGAAGATTGAGCATGCATGATTCATTTTACGAATGAAGTGTTAGGAGATATGTTGTTGGGAGTAGGGTCTTGGGACGAGAGTTTTTAAGGACCTCACAAAGAATGCCTATACTACTTTCATAGTTTCATCTCCACCTATAGTAGATGAAATTGTTTGCAAAAAATACCCCTTTTGTCCTTATTAGGAGCTAACGTACAAGAGTGTATCAAGAGAAAGTGGAATCCACTTGGTTGTCATTGGCCAATTTCATATTTAATGTAGAGTACTGATTGAGGCAATGGCCTTGTGCTTTCCTTTGTATGCACAACAACTTAATTTGTCTACATTGTTGAGAATGTTGGTCTCCATTTCTGCATGATATATTGTCATATCATATGTCATGTGCTAAGCTTCATAGATCAAAGGAATAAATAAAATGCTTCAATTAAATATTATTCAAGGTAGTCTATCATTTCAATAAAGTAAATGAATTTTGGCCATCCATGACTCTTATTTCCCAAATTTACTAGATTTACAAAATCCAACCTTATAAACTTATCATTTAATTATGCGTGAAGTTTTGAATTTTAAAAATTATAGTTTTTTTTTAAATATGTCATTTCAAAACAATGAGTCATATCATGTCTTTGCCCAATCACAAAAAACTTTTTGCTTTTTAAATATACTAAAATATACTTAAATTTCAAAATATAAAAATTAAAAGATGTTATATAAAACTTGGAAAATTTTTTGGGCAGCTCTTGGAGGCTTCACTCATGAGCCCATAGATAGGATATACAAGCAATTATTTTGGTTAGTTCTTAGAGGCTTCACCCATAAGCTTGCAAATAAGATATACAAGCAATGAAAGCAAGTACCATCACCAACTCCAACGAGTAGAATTTTGATTTTTTTAAATCTATTTACAAATAAAAAATCCTGCTCAATTGTATTTAACTGACCAAACCGTTTCACATATTCCTGGGTGTCACATATTCCTGCTTTTGTAGAGAATAATAAAAACTCCTGGCTTGATTTTTTTGAGTAAAATTTGGCCAATTGTATTTGACCCGACAAATGGTTTTACATATTCCCTGCTTTTGTTGGGAGTAATAAAGGGGCCATCCTTAAGTCGATTGCAGATTCCTGGAATATTCGGGAATCCAAAATTGACTGCGCCCATGTCCGTCGAATTCTCAAATATTCTAAGAATCTACAATTGACTTAAGCTCACCGATAATAAAGGCCCCTTGCTACGAACCCAGGGACAAACAAAGGAACCGCCGCACAAATTAAAACCCTAACACTGCTTCTCTTACTCAAAGAGTAGTCCCAGTGCTCTTCATATTTTAAATGAGTCATATACTCATTGTTTCCACTGTCATCCTTGGCAGTTGCAAAGCTCAAGTCCAAGGATTGCAACGGCCTTGTTGAAGGCACTCAAGTGAAAAGATCTATGGAGTTTTGTTTTGAAGAACCCGCAAGTCCTTATCTTGTTTCCTGTATAGAGGAGGAAAATGCAGAGCTTTGGGATGGAACAAGTTCCGAGTTCAAACCTGTGAACTTTATGGATATCGAAAGAGGGTTAGAGTTTGGATTTGATTTCATAAAATCTGGGAAATCCGCGGAAATGTTGAGGATCATTATGCTAATTTCGATTTCAAATGCAGCTTAGTGAAACTTATACATACGATTTATAACATTACATCAACTTCATTTTGATGGAAAAGTGATGGGTTTTTTACAATTTTGTTGAATTCCCTAAAACAAAAAAGTTTACAGAGCACATCAACAGGTTTTTTTTTAATTAATCTCAACAAGAAAAAAGGAGATATTATATCATTTAAAATGTTGTAGCTAATGCTAGCATCAATGTACATAGACTAGAGCGGACAGTAAAAATAACTCTCTCACACTACACAACACAATTTATTGCAAACTACCAAAAATACATTCTAAATTTATTGCAAACTATAACACTTAGAAATCTTAGTATTTTACAAAATATTTCACATTAACTAAAAACTTGTATATTTATTTATATGATGAACCACATTTGTTGGTTTGAAATTCATCGGCTAAAAATTTCTTTTATGTAATTTCTACTGAAAAACTTTGCTTAATTTATTATGGATCACAGAAACTTGAATACAAAAACTTGTATACTATTAGCTTCTTCGTTATTGACACTTGAGAGAAAAAAATAGCGTTGCTCGATATCCATAACATGTTATTCTCAACCTCCAATACATCCGACCTCTATTTTTTGGTGAACCACTAAGTTCATGATAGTTGCATGTTGAAAGGCACAGCAATACTATTCTTGTGCATGGTGTTGTTCTTGTGGGCAAATATTCAATACTATTTTTATGCATAGTGTTGTTCTTGTGGGCAAATATTCATTCATCATGCAGTGAACCAATTATAATCTTTTCATTTTTTCTATTGTATGAGAATAAAGTGATATTCAATAAAAATGATGAAAATGTAGTAAGCAATCATTGGTAACTTTTGTCATTACAAAAATAAGAGAAGTCTTACTTGACTAAATATACTTTCATATTTTCTCAAAAGCTCACATCTTTGTTGTACATATCTACATGTTGAGCCTCAAACTTGCAATCCAAATCAAGCATAGAAAGAAGAGACTTGTACAAGGACTTTGGCAAAGGTTATTTACCAGTCTATAGAATATTTAATGCGTTCTAGCTGTAAATTTATACACAAGTATAAATTTAAAAATAGACATATACAACTGGATCACATTAAATACTAAATATCCTATAGACTGGCCAAAAACTTTGATTCAAAACCAACAAAAAAAAAATAGGGCGGTACCCAACAGAGCAGTGACAAAGTAGGTACCGCACCTAGAAGACTGACAGAGTTGAGCTTTTTGGGTAAATAGATTTTAGAAAGTTACCATGTGTAAAGTATAGAATAATAAATATTGCTTGCCAAAAAATTTGATTCAAAACCAGCAAGAAAATAACGCAGGTACCCAACAGAGCAGTGACAAAGTAGGTACCGCACCTAGAAGACTGACAGAGTTGAGCTTTCTGGGTATATAGACTTTAGAAGTTACAATGTGTAAAGTATTCGAAAGTGAAATGGCACCTTAAAATACCAATCAGGCTCTTAGCATTGTATCTAGCAAACCAAGCCAAACAGAGAGATAACCAATCCAAAGACAAATACCACATAGAATAAAAACATCATCCTTCAATCAGGCTCTTAGCATTGTATCTAGCAAACCAAGCCAAACAGAGAGATAACCAATCCAAAGACAAATACCACATAGAATAAAAACATCATCCTTCAATGGATATCTAGCATTACATAACACAAAGGAAGCCAATCGTGAAGAGATAGAGATGGAGAAACACCCGAGAATTCAGTTTCTTTTTTAACCGGAGAACCAAAATATCTACCAAAGAAACAGGGGACGAAAATATAGCCTTCTCTGCAAACTTAAACAAAATTCCGTACAGGTGACATGACATAGCCAGGTTCCCAGATAATTAGCTCAATTTTGCTGGAAAGGGCTAACGTGCATGCTATCAGGTTGCAATCTCGATAACTATTTAAAACAGACGCGCTCAGTGCTTTCCGAACACTCCATCCCCACCAAAAGCTATATAGCTATTGAACTTACAGCTAAACAGACATTTAATGCCGAATAACAAGCTCGTTACCCCTTTGCTTACCCAGAAACCTGACACTGAGAATATGTACTCCCAATTCGCTTGTTCCAGTATTCCATTATTTCATAATGTCAAACATTGCTTGCATGCTATGGCATTCACAGCCGAGGATAGTGGCCACCTATGTCACCTGGTTGGTATTGGTTTTCGAGTTTGACTACTTCAAAGTTTTGACCATTAAAATTTTCAAAATAAAAATTTGATATTAAGTTCGACATATTAAAAACTTTAAAAATTATATATATAAT
>APFE030280497.1:45968-76884 GCA_000404065.3 Pinus taeda | reverse complement strand
CTAACTCTTTTTGTAACTTGGCTTCTCTTTATTCTCTACGTTTTTCTAAAGACTCTATATACTCATAGAGGCCTTGTAGAGTAACTGTGCTAGGTCTGCCCTTGGTAATCTTTGGTAACTGTGGTGAAATATTCATACTTGAAATTATATGAGAAAATATGTATTAGAAAAGAAAAAGATAAGGAATGTGTGCACCTGATATCCGAGCCTGATGTGCGAGCCAAGATCTCCAAGCTTTGGATTTATGTATGTGAGCATATATATATCACCGAGCTATTTATATATGCGAGACTTGGTGCAGTTGCGAGAGTTCATATATCGAATATCGAATATGCGAGTCTTGAAGCTTGGTTTATATATGCGAGAGTTCAATATATACCGAATATGCGAGTCTTGAAGCTCTGTTTATAGATGCGAGTTCAATATGCGAGTCTTCATATGCGAGAGTTCATATACCGAATACCGCATATGATCGGAGTCAGGCTCGGTTTATATATGCGAGTTCAATATGCGAGTCTTCATATGCGAGAGTTCATATACCGAATACCGAATTCATATATGCGAGAGTTCACTGATATACCGAATACCGAATACCGATCGGAGTCAGGCTCGGTTTATATATGCGAGTTCAATATGCGAGTCTTCATATGCGAGAGTTCAATATATACCGAATATGCGAGACTTGGTGCAGTTGTGAGAGTTCATATATCGAATACCGAATACATATATGCGAGAGTTCACTGATATACTGAATACCGAAGTTTATTAATATATGCGAGTCTTCATATGCCGAGAGTTCAATATGCGAGAGTTCAATATATACCGAATATGCGAGACTTGGTGCAGTTGCGAGAGTTCATATATCGAATACCGAATACATATATGCGAGAGTTCACTGATATACCGAATACCGAAGTTTATTAATATATGCGACATAGAATTAAAATGCAAAAAAAAATAAAAGTAATAATTATTATGAACAATGAAATTTGAAAAATGGATGGATGTACAAAAGTATATTTTATTTCCATCTACTTTAAACCACAAATATATATTTACTATTTGATTATATTAAAAATAGAAAATTTTAATTTAATAGTAATAAATAAACAGAATAAAATATGTAATTATATTATTATATAAAATAGAAAATAAAAAAATTTACAATTTTATTAGGATAAAATATTATTTTATAATTAATATTATTATTGTATAATAAATAATTTTTTAATTTTTAATAAAATAGAAATATGTAATTAAATTAATTTAAAATAATTAATTATAAATTAATTTCCATCATTTGTATTATTGGTGATATGGTCATTTTTGATACTTTATGTTTCAATGGATGATTTTTCAAATCAATATTAATTTATTTAATAATTTGATATATATCTATAATTATATCTATTTTTTCTATTATTAAATATATAAATTTTAATAACATTATAATAGGCATTCACTGAACTACAAATCTTTCTTATACTTTAAATTAGAAAATACTTATTGATAAAAGAAATTTCACATCATCGTCATATAAATCTCTTTCATAGGCTAAATTAGAAAGCATCCATCAATGTTATAAGAAACATCTCTCTAGCTCACACACACATATATAATCTACATTTTTTTTAATACTTCTTAAAGCTATATATCAAATGGATATTGAGAATTAAAAATTTCATCTCTCTCAAAAGTAAAAATATAAGAACTTTTTAAATTTCAATTACTTTATATTTTTATATAAAGCTTATACAAAATTATGCCTTATATAAACATTGAAATATTTTGTTTATACATTAAAATAGTTTTTGGTTATTGTGCCAAGAGGTGTATTTTACAACCAAGTATGAGGGAGAAGTGTAATTACTTCAATGCTCAACCTCGAGTTGACATGTATCCCTTTTAAAGTAAGAATTATGTATCCATTTTAAAGTAAGAATTAAATAGTTTATAGATAAACAAACACCATTTATTGTAATAATAAAAACAAAAATCAATATACATGTTTAATTACTTTTATTTAAAGTATTATAAAATATCAAGAATGTCACTCTCATGGTGTTCCTCAGTTCCTTATTGATATCTGGTAAAAATATTTCACTCTCACTCTTCACCATAAATAAAATATCAAATTTAAAGAGATAAAGTAAGTAAAAAAAAACTGTTTATATTTTCACCTTTTTGTATAAATAAGATGTATAGTTCTGGTACCTTTTAATAATATTTCAATGCATATTGAATATCTATGTAAACTAATTTATTACAATATTAATTCCATATAAAAAATAAAAATAAAATAATGTTAGTAACAATAACATATTTTAATGCTTAAAGAGAAGAACTAATTGTAGGTAAAAAAAAAATCAATTACTTTGTAATAAGAATAATAACAAAGAGATGAGTAATTCATTTGATTCTTGATATAAAATTAATATGTGGCATATAAAAAATATTATTATTAATAACTAAAAAAATTTCATGTGGATTATAAATAAAATATTTTAATATACATAATTAAGTAATATTGAGCTATACTTAAAAATATATTAACAAATATACAATAAATAATGTGGATTTCCATTTAGTCTTACTATTTTATATTTTGTTCATCTTTTCAACCATTTTAAGTCAATTTTGTTTAAAATCTAATTGGAGTTATAAATTTAAATAATGATATCTTAACTAGAAAAAACACATTAAAAATGTTAATGATGTTCATATAGCCCAAGGCTTCATTTGTATCTACCATTGATAATATAACAAAAAAAACTATTGCAACCAAAATATTACAATCAACTATTGCAAGAAAAATATTATTATTAACTACTCTAACAAAAATATTATTATTAACTTTGATTTTACTTAACCCTTAAGAATCGAGGTGTTGATAAAAAACAAAAGTGTTGAAGAGTTTCTATCCTTTACAGCCAAGATATAAGGCAATTTTTCTAAAATTTGGTATGCTTTGAAAATCGCTAAGAAATTTGTGGGCCTTTGGACATCAAATCTTTTAAATTTATTAAAAGTCATTGCAACCTAACAAACTTTCTAACACACTACAACCCTTGATAAGCATTCAAACCAAGTGTATGTTGAGCATATTCCCTTGAGAATCCTCATCCTCCTTAAATTGAAAAAAGAAGTTATTCGCTACCAATGGGATATTCAATTTAAAAATCCATGTGTAAATTCCATATTGAGTAAGGAAGGAATTACCCTTTTCTCTCATATTAAAAGGTGAAAACAATTACAATTTTTTTTTTTTTAATTACTTTATTTTCCTATATAAATTTAATTTCATCCATGGGTATGTCTATTTCAAATAGACCTTCCACAATTTTAACTTAATTATCAATAATTATTATGTGGATAATAGAGATTTAGCCTCGATGGAATATTATCATGTGGATGGAGGAGATATACCCACCATGGAATATGCCAAAATATTCCAAAACATTCGTAGTATTCACAAATCAAGAATTAAAGATTTATATCCAAGTTAATTATGCCCTTTTAATTAATTTATCTCAAATCATTTATTAAAAAAAATATTCATATCAACACACGTCATATTCAACATGTGGTATTGATAACCATGGTATTGTCCCATGGTGTGGATATATATATATATATATAATGCTTTAAAATGAAGTTGTGTTTTAGATAATTTTTGTGAATTTTCTTTAATCTCGCAATTTGAGATGCATCATGGTATAAGTGTTTTTATGCATGTCATTGATTCGAAAATTGAGGTGTTCAATTCCCTCTTCTCCACAATCAAACAAAATAAAATCGGATTGTTCTAAGGCTTTGCAAGGTAAAATGGGTCTTGTCACAAAACAAGTTTTTCCAATGCCTTTTCAAGTCATGAGTGAGTCTTAAAATGTAAACTTATCATAAGTAACATGATAGCACATAACTCATATAGGAATAATGAAGAGAGTAGAAAAATATTTGTTGATGGAGTTCACCCCTCTTGGCCTACATCTTTGGGCCTGCCAACATAGCTAGACTGCTCCATATATTCAGTATTAAGGGGAGTACATAAAGTTTGTTGATGGAAACATGTGGCTATTACCCCTAAAAGATAATGTTCTACTGCAAAGAACTCTGACATAAAGAAACAACACAAGACATCTCCTACAAAGAACCCATACTCCAACATAAATGAGCTAAAATGAGCATGTAAGCACTTCAATTCCTCATTGAAGCACATAAAAAAACTTCCCTCAACATGACATAAAGAGAAAAGTAAACATGAGCTGAACCCTTCAAGTAACAAATATTGTAGTAGGCTTCTGAAGGAGAGAAAACCCCTAGAAGGCCTTCCAGAGCTGCTTTAAAAACCTGATTGATCCACACACCCTTGGTCTTAAACCTGCAAAGGACTCCTTAGATGTGTTCAAATTAGAAAATAGAGGTAAAAATTGGATCTAAAAGATCCAAAAACCCCCATCTAGACTCTTCTTGAGCTCAATTTGGTCAAAAAATCAAAAACATCTTGCTCTCCAAGCTCTCCCATGAGTTTTATTGTTAACTGCCCTACAAATAAGACCAACAGTCTAATTGTCCTACAAATATGCCCTATTTTTCACTAAAGAAGCAACATTTTTTCCCTCTGCCGATTCATGTCATAGGAAACTTAAGTTACCCAATAACCCCTTATTGTGAAAAATTAGATCATATGGCCACATAGGGCCATGGGTTGGGCCTTAATGTCCACCCCCACCAGCCTAGCCCTTAAAAAACAGGCGTTTGGTAATGTAGGGTGCCACGGGATCAAGGGCTTGGCTAACCGCCCACCCCTCTCGCCAAGCCGCAAAACTGTTGCGTGTCAGTCACATGGGTGTTCATAATGCCTCGGGTTGGCCCCCTTTCGTAAGAAACCTCCAATTAGCTCCTTTCTCTATGCACCTTGGTCCTTTGCTATGGGATATGGCCATGAGTCGGGGCTAGGGTCAAGCCCTTCTCCACTAGCGCTCTGCTCCTTTACCTTGTTGGTCACGTGGGTGTAAATTTACTAGGGGTCGGGGTTCAAGGGTTATCCCCCCTTTCTTTTGTGCCAAAATTCTTGTGGTAGAGCAGTGACTAGGGCTGACAGCCTCAACCCTCCTCCCAAGTAGCGTCGCATTAAACTTTAAATACAAGTCCGACCATTAGGTTAATAAGACTCACTATGTAACTTGTTGGTAAAGCCTTGCGTTGATGTCCATGAGGTTAGGGGCTCAAACCTCCTAGACCTCATCCTACCATGAAAAAATTTTAACATGCCATCAAGGTGCTACATGGCAGCCCATGACTGGGCCACGTGGCACCATTTCACTGGTCCAAGTAGAAACACCACAACCAATCAAAATCGACTAGCTACCAACGAACCAGAGGATGACACTTGGTAGCCTATGATTGGCTCAAACCTACACAATAACCATGCTAACTCACCATATGATCACCCAGTCAATTGGCCAGTGAACACACCTACTAAAATTTTAGTTGTTGGGCCAAATGGTCAACACACGATAACTTGATCATACGGTGTCAGATTGAGGTGAATCGAGTGTTGTTGAATTTAGAACGATGAGCACTTTGAATTGAAACCAGTTTAAAGACTTTATGGGCACTTTTAGTTTTGAGTTAAAATTTGATCTCTTGATCACATCTCCCCACTAGGAACTTTTGGTCTCCAAAAGTTTACTTCTCTAGTCAAAAGAATGAGTCTAAAACTCAAAAACACCTAATAACTCAATCCAAAATGCTTACTTTTCAATTGGTGTCCTTCAAGCTCCAATCAAGGCACTTCACCTATCTTCTTCATGAAGACCTACTATCCTGTTAAGAATTGAGCCAACATTCTTATCACTGATGCATGAAAAAAATATTGATGAGTGGAATCTGGACATTATCTTTAATCTCAACTTTTCACCGCTCAAAAAGAACTTCATCTTGAAGTTAAAATATTGGAGACAAACATGAGTCCATCTTGGAAATCAAAAGCAACATAAACTTGCTTTACCGTCCTCAAACTCAGATTGTACATAAAAAGTACACTACTATAAATTTTCAATGATACAATTGGCCTTGCCTACACAACATACTCATCTTGTACAATCTTGAAATAAAGCGTTGATAAGGATTTGGAACAACTCCAACAAAGAGGATTCCAAAATAAATGGCTTATACGTGACCATACTTGTGATTCTTGTAAATCCAACGGGGGAAGATGCTACTAAATCAATAACATGCAAACTATTGGCTTCATCCAACATTTTTTTAAGCATACCAGTCAACTAGATTGTCTTCATCAAAGTAGTAGGAGGATTACCTAAAATGAGATGTGTATAGCTAAACAACTCCTCCATTGCCAAATGAAGTGCCTCAGCATCTACATCAACAACATTTGTGGCCATAAGAGTAGCATCGACATCTGCATCATGGTTTTGAGGCTCTATATTAATCTCAGGTGGGTCATTGCATATGTTATCCTCTGCATGCTGATGAAGCAATGGATTTCAATTATCTGAGTGGAAATACAACCAATTAACCTTTATGGCATGCTTACAAATGTTTCCACGGATAGACCATGGACATTCACACGTTATAAAATCGTTACGATACTAGGTGACAAGGTATTTTTTACCTCGATTTGTCTGACTTCTCACCCAATAAGCATGGGTTATGCTCTCATGAGGAAAACAATCAGTATCCATAATTTTTCTTGCTCATTCCACTGATGATTCTAGCTGCTTTTCTCTCTTGTAGTTGTTTAGAAACCCTTCTTCTCTTAGGATTTCCTTGAACTGATAACAAGGTTCAACCATTGTTAGTAGCATATGCAATAACCAATCCATCATCCGGGCACATTTTTTTCCTTCTATCAGATAGAAATGTTGTTTTTAGGTAACAATGGTATGACTCAACAACATTGTTGGTCTCCTGATTTGCATGAGGAAACTCCTAAAAACCTTTCACCCACATACCTAATTACAAATAGAACGATGTCAGTCTCACTATATCACCTTTATAAAAGAAAAAAATGCATATAATACGAAAAATAATGTTTACTTACGAATCTTATCTCCAATGACCCAATTCTTATTGAAATAGTCTAAGAACTTCTCTTCATCTGCAAACTTGATAAAAAATTGATTGATTGCATCTTCCACCTCATAATTGAGAGTGTGTTTCATGATGAAACCTAACTCACTAAACATCTCCTTGGCTTTTATGGAACTAGTGGCCAACCGATTAACAATTTTCAACCAAGCCCTCCATACATGCCAAACACATAAGATCACATCACAACCTATGATCCTCCTGCCATATTCAATGCATTTTAGTGTGGTATTTTTAGAAAAAATGCAAGTTTGGTTATATCATGACAATGTTAAAGTTAGCTCAAGGCATTGATTTCAGCCAATGCATCATCAACAATGAAAGCATTGACTTTCCAATCAGGACGGGTTTGGAAACACTTGCGCATGAGGTGATCTAGCCATATTGCAATATCATCTGATGTGTTTCGTGATGCTATGACCCATGCAATAGCCACCCCTCTTTGTTGTTCATCAAATTCCACGAGTGTATACAATTGATACTGTCATTTTCAACATTACATAAATTCAAATACAAGTTACTAATCATTCTGAATGTATACAACTTAAAAAAAATATATTCAATAAATCATTGACATCTGACTTACCTTGTATTTATTTGTGTTAAATGTTGAATCCATGCCTATTAAGCTATTGTATGATAGCTTGACCATTGTCTCCAACATCCACTTTGTTTGAATCCCTATTATAAAAGGGACCTCCACACCATTGGGCTGTTGGTAAAAGAAAAATCTTCCCGATGCTTTTGATACCAAAGGTTTACACTCATTTCATCCCTTTTGTAAAGTTGATAATTTCCCTTCGCCAACCTATTATAGATATTTACAATATCTTTCCTGCATAAGAAGAAATCTCTATCTCGAGCTACCACATCGATGTCAACATGTCTCTTAATGTGGGTTCTATACACTACATCAATAGGAACTCCCAAAAAGAAACAACTCTCTACATATGCAACAATGTCCCTTGAAAGCTTTGGCCGATGCAAGGCCCTGGTCTCACCTGAAGTGTCACATTAACCATGACAAGCCCAACCTTCCCCATCTTCATGTTCATACATATTGAAAGTTAATATTGCTCTATCAGGAATTTCATGCATAACTTTCATAATAAAGTGGCATTGGCAACCCCTCTTCTGCACAAATGAGGTCCTTCATTTAGCTGAAATATTTCCTCTTTTGTCCTTTGGGCCAAATGAACAATGATAACTACACCAAAAATTTAAATTTTTAGTACATACAAAGAAAGATAACCACGGTTTCAAAAGATCTAAACAATATATATTTTAAATACTCACATATCATATTACAATGCAGCAGTAGCTTTTCTTTTGGTTTTTTTTTTTTTTGTTTTCCTTATGAATTTACATGGAGCAATAGGATTTTCTTCCTTTCCTTTGATAAAGTCAACAACTCGTCGTAATGGGATTACAACAACTCGATCAATACTATTGTTTTTTCTATTTATTTCCTTCCAAACCAAGTCTTTACTAGAGAACGCCATTTTGCCTTTGAGGTCTTGCACCTCAAGGTCCATGATATATTTCCATTTGCTTCACTTGCCCATTTTGAACTGATCTGGTCAAACAATATGAAAGAACATCAAAACCGAAATTTCAATCTTAGCAAATTATCCAACATATATATAAATATAAAACCTCTTTTATGCTTTTTTTGAGGTCTAAAATATCAATCACTAAATAATGACAAAAATAAATAGCACAAAAGGATGCAAAAAATTTGGGATGCAAGCATTTCCTTTAAGACGTTGCTTCTTGCCTCATTCACTTTGAACAAGGCGTTCCTTAAAGGAAAGATTTTGTTGACAACAAGAACAGATGCAACCCAATGAATGTTGGCCATGTTTTTTTAGGGTGACTATTTTCTAAGAAGGACTAGACTTGAATGAAAGGGCTTTCTACAACGTATGTTTACATCACAACTCTACTAGTAGTCTGTCCTCAAAGATTCTCATTGTTGCCATAATATATATGAAATTTATAGCAGGCAATCATTACACTCACATTCCACTACCCGTGGCAAAAGAGATGTGTTAGAACAAAGAAAAGGCAATGAAATCTACAATACCAACACAAACACCAAGAGCACTAGTGAAAGTGATCCAGTCTGGCCTCATCCCTGCCCTCAACATTCGAACAAAATAACCAATTGCCTTCTCCCCATCCCCAGTGTTTGCATATCCTACAATGACTGAATTCCATGAAACCAAGACCTTCTCAGGCAAATTCAAGGGGGGGGGAGAAAAGTTACCAACTCCTGGAAGCAAGAAAGAAAATTGCTTGAATTTGAAATGAAAACCTATCCTTCCAAATCTGAAAAATATTCTAGAATTACTTCAGAATTCTCCCTAGAATATCCTCCATACAGTTGTTCTTTAGGGATAACATGAGTAATGCTACATGCTTCACCTTCTCCACATACCACAATATGAATCTCCTCTTCTTCAATGCTTTCCTTTATAAAAATTGCATTATCATGAGGAAATAAGGACACATCCCCTGCCTCTCTAGCTACAGAGAGAACATGAAAATAAGTCCTTTATATCACAGGTTAGCTTAGTCAAAGCTTCATCCAAGGAGATTGTTTCATGTATATAATTATGTAATCACAAGTCATTTCAGTGCAATTTTGGAGTGAACTTCACTTGTTCTTGCAGTGTTGGCTTGTTCGTTTGCACAAGTGAGCTCCTGCAACCTTCTACTTGACAATGTGGGGTCTGAGAGGCCTAGTGCAGAGTATAAGGCTTCTTCAACTGGATGCGTGAACTGGAGAAGAATGGTCAGACCTAATTGTTATATGATTATATGATTCAAATACTGTACCTAATTATAGTTATTAAATACCATTATTTAACAGTATTTAATCAAATTGTTATATGATTATATGATTCAAATTATTATACTAATCTTTAGTTCACACACAAAAAGTCTCATTCACCGGCGAATTTAGTGTCTAGATCATCATTATTTCATCAGCTACCCAAAGCTAGAACAAAACTTGATCTTTCGAATTTCTTTGAACGTTAGTGCAGGTAATCCATCAACTCTGAGATAATGGACAAAAAGTCCTGAAAAAATTAAATCAGCAATAATTGGGAAATAATTAGGGAAAATTGACCAATCTTGGCACAAACCTGTACTGTTCCACAAAATAATCAAGATGATTTCAAAATAATTGTTTCGTTAACTGTATCGAGATTAGATGAAGATCTTCATCTATGGTAGAAACCCTATTGTGCCATGTGGCATTCATGCTTAAAGCAACTCTCCACTCGAGGCATTGTTGTTGACTAAGCAATAGTGTTGCTTGTGGACTTAGTCCATGTTTTATTGTTAGCCTCTCTCACCTCATTATATATAAAGGGAGGAGATTTTTTTTGTTATCACTTGTATTGCATCTTAGAGATGTGATGGTGTGATGTTGGCTATTGGAGGATCTCGGAAGAACATTTATTTACTCATGTAACAGGGAAGTGCTTGTGAGAGGCATGCACTGGAAATCCTGCCTTATGTGTCGCAAGTGAAGAGTAAAGCTTGTGAGATGCAAGTGCGGATCTAAGCTAAGGGTTGGATAGTTCATGTGATGCTAGCTCGTTGTTGAGGTTATGGAAAGGTCAGTATAGCTTGGTGGGATGCCTTGATAAGCATTATTGCTCATTAGAGTTTGCAGAGAGTGTTATTGCTCTGGGCAGTGCTTGGGAAGCTTTGGAGAAGTTCTTACTTGAGATAAAGCAGGAAGACTTGGTGCACCATCTTTTGCAATGCTACCATATTGTACACTATCTTCATATTGTGATAAAAAGGACTTGCATCATTACTGTCCTAAATTATGTTATTATGATCTAATTTTCAAACCTTGTTTTCAAGTGTTTTGAGCAAGTTTCATGGATGTTTTGATATGTTGATTTGCACAAGTGAGCTCCTGCAACCCTCCACTTGACAATGTGGGGTTTGAGAGGCCTAGTGTAGAGTATAAGGCTTCTTCAACTAGGATGTTTTCACACCACGGTCTCAACCTACACCTGTGTAAGCATCTTGGAAGCCTTCAATTTCTCTTTTAGAGAAGTGTTGTTGGAATAGTTTATGCTTCCTTCTGTCTTATCTCTCTTATTACTATTGATTTCTAGATTGCAGAGGTATTTGTCCAAGGATTTGATATGCATTTGACAATATGTTTTTTTATTGGTTTATTTGGTTGATTGGTTGGTTCTTTGTGGTCTGTTGAGACCCCCTTGGTATATGGGACCTATTTTCTTAGAATCAAAGTTGAAAAACTAATTTAGATGAAGACTTGATCAATAAGGATGTTTAAGGTCCCTTGCATGTAGAATTCACAGTTTCAATCATTAAGGATTTGGTGCAGAAACTCTCTGATTTTTTCTTCACGTGATTCCTCTCTGTAGTTTTAG
Source organism: Pinus taeda (assembly GCA_000404065.3). NCBI lineage: Eukaryota > Viridiplantae > Streptophyta > Pinopsida > Pinales > Pinaceae > Pinus > Pinus taeda. The sequence goes on along the minus strand of APFE030280497.1, from coordinate 65,344 downwards.
GTTCCAACATAAATTCCATTGGATGTGGAAGCTTTAATACTACTAAATAATTCTCACCAAAATCATTTCCCCTCCAATGAGGATTCCAGTTCTGAATCTTCTAATGTCTCAGGTACTACCTCCTACTTCTGAAAAAGAAAAAAGTTCATCAGCCAGATAAAATAAGTTCCATATGTATTGATGAGTTTCTGAGAGGGAGAAATTGATTATGTGTGTGAAAGAAACAGAGAGTAATATATTGTGATCAGAGCATGCCACCCACATTGTTGTAAGAATGCTATTCTTTCCCACCTTTCCCAAACAGTTATCAATACCTTACATCCCCATTGCATGAGAATGTAGGGAACTAGAGTCTGGGACACTTCATTTTCCTTTTCACCTTGGGAGCCTCTCTTTATATTCTCTATTTCAAATTAATTCTCAATTCACCCTTTCAAATTTGATTTATATTTGGCACTCAATAACTACATTCTGAGTTATTTAAAATATAAAACAAGGTGAACCCCATTACCCAAACCCTGGGTCATAGATTGATCAAAACTGGTATGTTCTAGCTGCAAAACCGCAGGATCTGGAGACCTGGATCGAGATATAGGAGGTTCAGAGCTGCACAATTGATAACAAGAGACTACTAGTAAATAGGCTGGAGGTTTAATCCCTAGCAAATCTACGTTAAAGGATGCAGACAGTTGGTTTGGTTCCCTCAAAGATAGAAATTCCCCATTCAACTATTGGTGAATCCTGGAAAGCGTCTAATGCCAATTTTCAAAATTTGAGAAATAAATAGATTGGGTATAGAAGGGTGAAAATTATAGATAAATTTAGAGGAACTGTGCGTTGCACTTCATTTGCAAGTGCAAAAGTACCAAGTTCCATTTTTTCCAGTACTAAAATGGCGAATGCTAATTCTTCTGAGTTTATGATGATGTTTAATAATGGGATTAAACATAATGGAGATTTTTACAGAGAAGTAGATATGAAAGCTCAAGGAGGGAAAGGCCCCATGGATCCACAATATGTCATGCAAGGTCTGCCTTCAAGCCAGTCCCCCAATCCAGGTATTGACTATTTATGATTAGAAGTGATTTTGTTCTCCATGGATCAAGATGTCAATTCTTGCCTAGTTTTATCAGTTGTATCTATAAAGCAGACCTCAATGTCAACAACATTAGTACTCTGGGGCAGTAGTTGTGACCTCGATGATTTTTGAGGTCACTTTTGTTACAACCTTCAACTCGTCTTCTTTTCATTGTAGCTATAATATCATGTGATATCAACACAGAATTCCCATGCTATGGGTGCAGGTGTATCAATGTTGTTTATCCCTTTGCATATCTTGAATATAATGATAATACGAACATGGGTTGAAGGACAGAAACACTTGTGCACGAAGTAGATTTTAGAGACTTGCCAATGTAGCAAGGAGCTACTCTTTGCTCGAATTGCACAGGGAATTTGTTAGGAAATACCCTTGTGTTGCAAATTTGGTGTCTAAGTGCCACTTCTCACTGACAGATGATATCAAATCCAACTGTATCTTGACTGCAAACACACAATTTTCATGCTTACATTGAAGTTGTGGTGTTCCAAGTATTGCAAAAGATGTTAATCTAAATAAATACAGTGATGTTTAAAGGGAATACCATGATCCTAGTTGTCAATGAATGTGTAGTGTTTGCATCACCTAGTTTGTTTCATGATTTTTTTCTCCTGATGTCCTGAAAAGATTTGTATTTCTTCAAATTTGAAGTTTAAACCCAACATAGTTCTCAGTCTCTTTATTTAAAAGCTCATAATGGACTAATCTCCACTCTGGCCTCGGGCAAAGGAAATGTTTACAAAATAATATATTATTTACATATAAAATTGTTATAATAGGATGAAGGAACCAAGAGACTTAAGATAATTAAATTTTACAGTGCAAGTATTGCCATTTTTAATTCTTGTATAACTGCCTCTTGTGGATCATCTTTGGGTTTGATGTGATAGCATCTTCCTTAGTTCTCATACTAACATTGCAAGCAGTTTTTGAGTAATGCCTTATAGAGTATCTTTGAAATTGGCTCTGGTTTTGGCTTTTGCATTGCAAGAAATTACTATTGTAATGCCTTATATAGCATCTTTGAAATTGGCTTTGGCTTTTGGTTGTCATCTATGTGATGTTGCAAGCCATTTTCAAACTCATGTAAATTTTTATGCAGCAGTGCATATTGATGGCAATGTCGTGAAAATGCTTGAGGGGAATAAGTCTGATTTAGCTCATATAAGGGAAGTTCCTTTGGAAGATGGGAAGAAGCTTGCTGAATCAGAGGGGTTGTTCTTCATTGAGACCTTGGCTCTGGATAATACAAATGTATTGTCTGCATTCCAAATTGTGGTCAAGGAGATTTACACTAATGTGAGCAAGAAAATGCTAAATTTAGATTCCTATAAGTCTCAATTGTCCGAGATTTGAGGTGGTTATTAATGTTGTGTGTGCAGGTCTAAGAGAATGCATAACCCATTTGGACACCACCACCCTGAGCCCCAGAAGCCATATCAAGCTCCTCATGGGAGTCAGTATCCACAACCTATTCAAGGAGAGATTGTGAAGATATATTGTGAAGCCAATCCTGATTTCTTCTTGGCTGGTAGAAATGGCAGTGTTGTCATGGCTCCAGCAAATGAATCAAACCCAAGCCAAGTTGGTGACATCACTTTTTCTCTCTTTGAACAAGACCCAAATCAGTTTGGTGAGAGAGATTAGATTTTTATATGTATGTATGTGTGAGCCAGACCCAAATTTGGTTGATGGTAGAGATTAAATTTTGCTCTCTGTTTTTGTAAACAACCCAAACACAAACAAGGTTTGTGATAGAGATTAGTATTTGTTGTGCATATGTGAAATGATTGGTCAATTATATGTTTTTTATCTGCAGCAATGGATCATGGATACTTCATGGAGTTTGAAGGCCAAGGACGATGAACGATTTCCTGCATTTGCCCTTGTAAGCAAATCTATCGACCAAGCATTGAGGCATGGACGTGTAAAGAAGGATAAGGTCAGTTTTTTCATACTATCAGGTACAAATGAAGCTTTGAATGAAAGCAGTTAAACCAGATTTAATGAGTAAAATTCTGGGAGAGACATTTCACAAGTTTTAAGAAAAAACTTGAATGAATTTAAACAAAGCCATCTGCAAATGTGATGCCTGTTTTGCCTATTTCGATTCCAAAGGCAAACAGGTCAATATTAATCTAGAATTTGTGAGATGTGTTCCATAAAACCAATGTGCCAATCATTATCTCCGAGTTCCTGCAGAACAAACATTAGATATACCAGCTGATGAATGACTTCTACTGCATGGAGTAGGCTAAACAACAGACTAAAAACAACAATTTTTGGCCACGATTCTAAACTGATTATGGTAGACTGGGAAGATTTTAGGTTACTGTCTAGCAGTGGTTCACAGCTTGAATATATCAATTATCGGTCATAAGTTCATGCACATATAACCTATTTTTATTTTTTGAAAAGGTTTATTATATCGGTTTTCAAGCCTCTGTGGAAGTTATTTGTAGCTTCATGTTCCGGATTATTATATCATTTTTGTTGGCCATCCTTTATAGTTAGCATATCTTGTAGAAATATTGGTAAGTGTGGATTCCATGATTAATCTACTTAAAGGTACTACCAAAGTACTAATGGGATAGAAATAGTCTGGATCTTTATCGAATGTTGAACATATTTGCTGATATATTTCATGTTCTTTTATGCAGTATTTGTCTTTTTCACTCTTACCACATACTTATCCCACCGGATATTGATGTGTGGGTATTTTATAATGCATTTAATATACATGGCCCACCCTAGAATGACATCGAGGTGGGTATTTTATAGTGCATTGACTATACATGGCTCACCCTAGAATAACATCGAGGTCTTCCTATCCATTTCAATGATGGCTCTTATGTGTTGAAGAACATCCTTTTGAGTCCCTTATCTTGATCTATATTTGTGATTATGGTTTCTCAATTTATGTCTAGTGCCATTGGTGTGTCCTCCATCCATCTTTGGCCTTCCTTGGTTGTATATCTAGTTATAACATGTGCTTTGGCCAACCCACTTGGATCCCTCCCTTTTTTATTAGGATCTGCCTTGGGCCTCATGCACTTGTTAGGGTATTAGTTGAGGAACCTCCTTTGAGTCCCCCAAACGTCCCTAATCCATTAGAGCATACTATTTGAGGCACACACTTAATTAGATTTCCTATAACTTAGTGGTCTAGGCATGCACTCCAAATTGTAGATTGTTTTAAGACAACCACGCCTGTTTCCAGCTTCCACACTTTCCTGCATTACAGAGAGTGGGCTTTTTGGAAATTACCTATGGTTAGGCCCATTTGACTATGTACATTCGGCCAAAATCTATGATTTGACTCTTTTCAAAAAGCCGCCTATCCAACGGTCTCTATTCTCACTCTTGGAAATACCAAAATTGTCAATTTGAACACTCTGCAATGATCTCATGATCTCCTTCCACCTTCCTCTCGTGGGCTTGCTGGTGTTTGTTGTCTCTATGAACCCTCCACCTATTTGGAGGTTTCTACAGTTGTTCTCTTCCTGTCCTTTTAGCTTAACCCTCCATTTTTTGCTTAGGTTAGTTTGATTGAGTTGTTGACATGGTCCCTTATTCACATCTAGTCATCCGATCTCTCCTACTTAAAGGGAGTTCAATGCAAATCTTTGGATGAGGAGATAACCTTCACAACTAAGGGCATACGGGTCATGCATACTTTCATTTTCCTAATTCATCTTTAGTTGTGTAATTTGTTTATTGCTATTTTTCATTTCATTAGGAGATAGCATATCTAGACTTGTTTTCAAAATGTGAAAAGTGCTACACAAGTACATAGAGTATGGTCTAGACTCTAACCTTCTTTTCTACTTCTTGTTTGACTCTTTTCCTTTAAGCCCTTGTAGCTTGTGATAGACCTATAGTATATGAGGGTTAAAGACTTTCAACCACCTATGAGAGTAATAAACCCTAGGTTCCGTTCCTAGTTTGCTTACTCATTAAAGGGAAATTCAAAAATTTTCTTAATTCTTGCTGCTTCAATTAGATGGAAAAAGAGGTTAATTAGATCATCATCCTTTCATTTCTAACTCTCTTTTCTTTCATGCAAGTAGTTAATTAACAAACTAAAGAAGGAAATAAATAAACCCTAGTTAGTATTTTTCCCTTCGTCAGTTATTCTTTGTTATTTTACTTTCTGCCTCTAGCCTAAATAAGCTCACAAGAAGCTCTAATAACAGTGATAGATCACTGAGGACATGATTAAGTTCACAATAATCCTAGTAGCCTCCTCTTCCCCATAGCAGTTTTCCTTGTTACCCACAAAATTGGATGGCAACTCCACTTCCCTTCCAAGCACTCAATCTTGGGCCTCCCTTCTCATGGTAATGTGGTGCCTCATTCAGACCATCATCCACACTTTCTAGTGTTGAAACATAAGACATATTTCAGAGCGGAAAACTGCTTGTGCTTTTTAGGACAGGTAAATTGGATTATTGAAAATATTTTATAAGGCTAATTTATTCCCATCTAAAGCATGTGTTGATGGCTACATCGAAACTTGCTTTTCAAATTGGTTTTGTGCTTTCCAAAGTTTTGTTGTTCAAATGCATTGATGATTTATCATAGCAATGTTTTCTTTTGACCTCTTATCCTTTTCTAGATAGAGGAATATTCGTTTATGACTAGGTCTAAAGGAATGTTTTCTTTTGACCTATTATCCTTTTCTAGATAGATGGATGTTCTTTTATGACTAGGTCTAAAAGAATGTTCGTTTTGGCGTGAACAGTAAACATCTGTATTCAAACAATTTTGATAAAGTTTGGGGTCCCTGTTCAATTTATTTTTCCAGGAACTATTTTTTGGCTACCATTGTTAAATATGTGAATAATTGTTGAATCCATTATACGTATGATGCAGAAGCCTATTAAGATTAATGCATTGGTAATAGTAGAAACAGGGGACCCAGATATCTCTCTTTCTTATACACAAATCCAAGATAAAGGGTAGCGACCTTCCTACTAAAATAATGGTTGATTAGTTGCAGGATGGATATGTACTCTTTCTTGACCTCCCCATCTTGCTTTGGGAGACTTAAGCTTTCTTGACCTCACCCTCCTCCTTTGGGGGACTTAAACAAGGGACCCATATATCTCTCTTTCTTATACAACAACCCAGGATAAGGGGTAGTGACCTTCCTACTAACATAATGGCTGATTAGTTTGTGGATGGATATGTGTGCTTTCTTGACCTCCTCCCACCTCCTTTGGGGGACTTGCTATGTTGGTGGGTGTGTGAGAGTAAACAATGAATGATAAAATGTCAAATACACAATGTGACTTTAAAATATCCACTCCTTTTGTGTGTTATCCCACATTTTTATGAGCTCTTTTCCGCAGCATCACATAATTCCCTATATACAATGATCCTTAACCCAATATGGTGTCCAGAGAAGTAACATCCCCCTCACCAACATAATAGTGGATGGGTTGATCTACTGCATTCATTAACCCTTCCTATATGGCAGTAAGTTTATGTATTTTCAGCTCTGATATAGCATCTATGTTATGTGTTGTTATTAAAGTAAGTCATTGCTCTGGTTTTTAACTCTTACGATGCCATTTTCTTCTTTGATGCAGAGAATTTCATGTCAGGTTATCAAATTGTCTTTGACCGGGACGAGCTTAAACTGGGGTGGAAGGAAGCCAACCGTAAGTGGCCACTTAAATCTGGTTCTAGAAAATGGATATTTGTTGGGGAGTAAAGCATATTGATATATTAATTGAATATCTTCTTCATGCCTTCTGTGATGGTGAGTTTTAGGAACATGCTCTGACTAATTGTCTCACATCCTTTATGGTTTCAGGTTATGATTTGGAGTATAGAAACAGTTCAGCATCAGCACCAGCACCATCAAATATTACACCACTTCAGTCTCCCCTTGGCCCTTCCTCAGTTGGTAGCCCAGACACATCTTATACAAGTAGTTCTAGAGTTTCACCTCCAAAGCAATCCATATCCCCTGATGCTCCACCGGCTAATCCTAATTCCACTAGTGATGCAACCCATTTAAACTCATTTTTTCTGCACAGTGCCCTCTCATTTATATTCGCTATTGCCATTCTTACAATTATCATTTAATTTATTTCTATGCAATGAAGATGTCTCCAGAGTCCGGGGACATGAATGTTTTATCACAGAAGCTACAAAGTTAATTCTATTTACAGAGGTACATGTGTATGTAACATGCATTGGGCCATTCATTTACAACAGAATTTTTTACCACAGAAGCTCCAAATTTAATTCTATTTACAGAGGTACATTTGTATGTAACATGCATTGGGCCTTTCGTTTACAACAGAAATTCCATGGTGATGATTACGATTCATATAAAATTTCAGTTTTGCTTTTAACTTTAGTTTTCAAGGTTGAGAATGATCTCTCCTGTATGTGGTGCACATATTGTATATAAAAGGAGCCTGATTTGAGAATGATCACATAATTTTTTGGATTATGGTTTAGTACATGGTTTCACCATGTTTAAGAATATTGGGTATCCAAATCAACCCAAGGATTATGGTTTACTATATGGTTTTACCATGTTTATTGATCCTAGGTACCCAAATTGGCTGAAAATGTTCAGTAATGTTTTTTGAAACAACACCTAGATAGAAGCCATGAACTTCGTTTTACCAAATTCCAAACAAAATAATGAAATAGGTACATTGTATTTGCTTGATAACCAGCGTTCCCTTTCACTCAAACTGTGATGGATAAGGAATAACATAAATGAAAATTTTGATTTATTTCATATCATCATTAGAGAATAAAGTCAGCCTGCGTTGGGAGATTTCAAGCACTTTATCCATAAAAGAACAAGAAAGAAATAAATCCAAAACTGACATTTGCAATTTTGCAACCTGTTGAACTTTTACAAATAATTCAGGGTTTTCATGGCTCCAAACTAGTGGTTAATATGATTGAAGAAATTTAAATAATCGAACAAACCTGATACTTCAATAACAAATGACATTTTTTTTGGGTGTGCTACATCATTTCTTCGTTTAATTGTCAGCCACCTAACTCTACTTCTTTAAAATGATGCAAATTTTTCTCTTGCATCCATTGTTTTGGTGCACTCATTCATGGAAAGGTGTGTTAGTCCAATGTACCTGGTTGGCGAGCTGCAGAGTAGAGGAATTGCAGAGCGGGAGTTGCCGAGTCGAGGAGGAAGGTGAGTGAGCAGCCTACGAATTCGTAATTCCTCCATTTCGAATTGGCAATGGCATTATTCCTCCGCGGCGACAATTCCAGCTCTAATCCGATCTGCATGGAAATGTCAGCAAGTGCCAGCTCTGATCCAATCTGTGTGGAAATGTCAAGAAGTGAATGCGGAATGGTGGACGGAGGGTGGCGGTGCTAGGGGAGGGTGGTAGCCAGCGGAGGGATTGTAGGTGGCCGGAGCCGGAAAAATTTCCAGGCGGCGACGGAAACCAGGCAATTCTATTCTCTAATTGTTATTTTTTTGGTTTTCCTAAAGACTAGATATGGATCAATCATTGTGGATCTGCTCACAAGGTTTATTTCTTTTTTACCTTTCTAATTACCTATGCTCTTTTCAAGTTTTATAGGAGCGTTGTGCTACTATTTCTTATTATCCTTTTTTAAGAAAAGAAAAGGAACTGAGAGAGAAATAAAATACTCATGGGATGAAATTTCAATAGAGTCAATATATAGTAAGCATAATTCACTTGAGTCATTTTAGATTAAATAAGTTATTATGAATGAGATAGCTTAAATTCTTTAGTTTTGTAACTTCTAATCCATATTCTTGAATGATCGATTAAGGTATTAATTGGGCATTTGATTTATTGATCATTACGATTAGCGTTGAAGTTTTTGTCAATAGTTCTATTGATGACAATTTTTTAATTTATATTTATGGGAGTCATCATTCGACAACCTATTTTGATGACCAAGGGGTTGTATTGTTTATATTTAATTTTTTCCAGGAAACAATTGTAAGCGTTTACATTAGTATGAAAAGAATATACATTCATGAAGAGCATACAACTCTATGATATTGAACCTCGACAAAAAATTAAAGTTAGGCCTAAAAAATACACAACTATTAAACATTCCTAAAATGCCCATGAGCATAATTTTCCCTTTTTATTCCCAAAGATTACATAAGATTCCCTTACATGCATTCTTCCATGATTCTAATCAAAAGAAACAGAGCTTTAAACCCATTCGTTATTAACTTCATCAGTTAAAACATGTATGTTAATATTGTGAACAGGAAAAGAGAGAGAAAAACATGTATATCCATCAACATATAGGGGTCCTAAAGAATATAGGGGAGATGCCCCATATTCCTATTCATCAATCTCCCATGTACCCTCTGATATCTCTAGTACTTTATTCGATTGAGTGTTTGCTCCCAAGTTGAGCTCTTTATAGATCTATGCTTATAAAATGACCAAGAAGAAGATTTCCAGGGCCTTTACTTGTTTGAGTAAAAGCCTCAAGATAGGGTTTTACATCTCAATGAGTCCACTTACCCAATCAGTGACCAAATTTGGGCCCCCCATCACTTGAATGTGAGAAATGCCTCTTTTCTTTAATAATCTCAATTGCCAATGCCTTCCATTCAAAATTATTATTTGCAGTGTTGTGAACATCTTGATAACATCTCAATTTTATCTCAAAATCGCGATTTCTATCATTTGCTTTTCCAAAAAGGTGTGACAATATTTACATAAATTTTAAGTTGGAAGCATTACCTATTTGGAAATGTTACATCTTGATATTTATTTTCTCGAGGAACTTGCTATGTAGCTTTCCAATTATTATATGAGTTTCAATTCGTAGTTGTTAAATAAATCATAATAGTATTGGAAAGAAGCATTAAAAAAGTTGCTCTGTAATTGTTTTCATGTGGTTAGAGTACTATCAATACCCAAATGGGTGACATTTCCATCAATTAGTTAGTGTTAGTGACTTAACGTTTAGCCAACATGGAATGTTGGTTTAGATGGTCAATTCTGAGTCCATTTAATAACCTCTAGACAAGAGAAACAATACATGTTTGATATCAATGTACATTACATTAATAAAATATTAGATCACTTGCATTCCTCTCCCTCTTTCTTGTGAATGTTTATGTGGTCATTAACCAACATCGATATAGAGAAATATTCATTTAAGCTAGTGACTTCATTGGAGTTTGTGTTGAGCAATAATCATTTGTATTGGTCACCACACATGAGAAGTTATAGACATAAAGGTGAGTGTTTCTAACTTTTTAAAGAGACATTTTCAAAGTTTGTAAAGTTCAAGCCAATATTTACCTCAACAAAAAGTAGGCATGTAGGTTAGTGAGCATGAGAAAGTTTGGTTGCATGACTGACATGATGATGCACCAACATCACTTATAGATGATAAGGCATCTTGTATCCCCTTTGCCATTTATGATGTGGTCAAGCTACCAAAAAAAGAAAATGATGGTTTGGTTCCGTTGGTTTTCAATTAGCCACCTGTGATGGTTGGATAACTCTCTAAGCCCAACAATGATGACATTTCAAATGCTACATCTATGAAAACATCATGTGCTATTTTTTGTTTTGTTTTGTGCATGTTTAGTGCCTCTTAGGGCATAGCATAATTTTTAGAATATGTATCTTATGTATTGTCTCAGGGCCATTATTAGAATTTTATGGGCTTGAAATGGTTGGAAACTTTGTATTTATTTCATACCTTAGAATTTTAGTTTTTCAATAGTTCGGTGTTAAATCCCTCTTTAGTACTCTGCTTTAATTTCCACCCATTGTTTTTTTTGGTTGGTTTATTTACTATTCTAATGGACATGAGAAAACTACAATTGCCTTATTTTTTATCTTAAATGGATAAAAACATCTTTCCATGCTACATACATCACCATTCTACTACGAGGCTTCTAGGGGGGGTTATCTTTCTACCAAAGTTGCCTAGGACATGCATCTAGACCCAATTGTCTTCTACAAACATAGGGGCACACAAGCATGATCATAGGCTCAAGCATGTCATTGTATAGACATGGACCTGATCCACTAATATGTTGCATAATGAAACAATCGACCGTTCTACCTAAACTTGCAGTGGACACGTTCATCTTGAATGCTATCTAACTCTTCTGAAAGTGATTCATCTAATTTCTTGTGACACGTTGTTTGCTCCCGTTTGGAGAGTTTGCAAAATGATTCAATCCGTCGTATCTCTCGTGACACATTATTTTCTCTCATCTAGAGGTATTTCAATATTCATAAATTTTGTAAGATGCTTGATATTTTATTGTTTAACATCCACAACCAATCAAAACATGGGATTTCATGTTACAATTTAACATGGAAATGAAATATTACTAAATACGATAATGCCACCTCACTTTCATTGACCCCCACCTTTCTTTCAATCGACCTCATTGTGTTGTGGCCACATCCATCCATCTGATTATGAAATATTCACTGTTATTGCCAGTGGTATACAAATTGTTAGGTTTAATGAATGTCATTGTAAATTATATATACACCATCAAATTCAAGTATTCAAATCAAACGGTCTGTATATCACCTTTCATAGCACTAAATTTTGCAAAGCTTGGTGGATAGAGGTGGTTGTGAATATGAGGGAAATTCTCCACAAATTATTTAAGATTCTTAACTACTGAATAAAGTTGTTTAAATTGATGAAAGGTAACATGCGTCTCCCTGACATGGCTACATACACTATCCTTACAAATGGACCATGCAAGGGAATATACACCCCAAGAGGCCAATAGACTATTGCATGAGATTTTAATAAATGTTTGACATGAAACTCTAATATATTCAGCAATGAAAAACAACCTCTGTAAATATATTACTACAAGGCTGCAACATTTCGGGAAAGACTCAATTGTGAGTGATTTGTAATTGATGAAGTTTCGGGGTGATTTTTGTAATAATACACTAGCAAGCTATCTGAAATAGGTTTGGCATCATAGGTTAATAAAGTGATATGAGTGGAATTTCCAGGAATACACCTGATTTTTATTCTACTAACACATTTGTCTTAGAGTTTAGTGGGTTTCACATTTGACTAATGCATCAGTTGATCAATCTAAAATGGATTTGGCTTAACATTAGTGTATTAAACTTGCAATTGATGAAGCAACCCAAAGAAATTTTATTGATATTGTTCACAAGAATAATCTAGAATTGGTTAGATAAAATAGTTAGTGCTTTGTGTTCCATAAAGGTTGAATCAATTTTCGTTTTGAACACAAAATACAAATATTTTCAAATGCGAAAATGTCACAAACTAGTTAAATGTTTGAACACTGTAATCCCAGGTCAATTTACACAGGTTAATTTTAAATTGTCTTTGCCCATATATGTGCATGATGTAAGTAAACTAATCCATGTAGATATAGGCATGGAGAAGAGAGATTTTTGTCAGCCGCTCTCTACAAAAATGATGTAAACATGGCAAAACTTGTCAAAAGGGCTTATTAAGTTCTTGCTATTATGCTTCCTAGAGATGCTCACTGAAAAGTAATGGATGATGATTAAATTCATAATTATTTTTCATCTACAAATCCCCCATTCAGCCAAGGCAATTTGTATAGATCATGAAGCAATAAATCCACACAATGAGTGGCACTATGACACAAGGGATGTCATCAATTATTTTAAATCCATCCATGATCAACTTCTTAACACCCACATAATTTAAAGCACCATCCATAACAACCTAGGAAACACTTTCTTCTCCAACCTTAAGTAATTCTTTCCGAATATATCGAAAATATAGTTTGTGTTCTTCATTCAACTCATTGTGTCCACTGTCAACCGCATGTTAAAAAAATACCCCTCAATAAAAAAATACTACCATATTAATAAGAGACTTGTCTAACATATCTACCCAAGCACGCCTTAAAATCACATGACCTATTTGTTGCCAGGTATCCTTAATATTAGATAATTTTTTTGTCAATATGTGACTTTTTGAAATGCTATAAGATGGTAAAGAGATTTAGCCACACTAAATGGGATAACGTCTAAACTTAAAATTTATATAATACATCAAAAAATTATATACACGCATGCACACACCTATGTGCACACTTATATTAACCATTTATAGTGTCATTGACGGAGTACTGACTAAGACATAGTACAATGGGCAAAATCGAATGCTAGTAGAAGCTTCGTGATAACTTTGAACTTCATCTCATTTAAAAATGAAAGGATAAGAAGTTTCCATTTTAGTTATCTCAAACCTGAATAATTTATGGGCCTTGGATTAGAGGGCACAAATGATCAATATTTGTCATGTTTACATTTCCCTAACACTCCCATCACGTTGAATTTCTAGTTTCACAAGATACCATGTGCCTAAGGGGATATATTTCATAGAATGTTTCTTGAAATCAAGGAAGGATAAATATGCATTTCACTTGAATTCTTAAAAGTTGGAATGAAAAGAAGAATAAGAACACGAGAAGGTGCAATTGAATGGAATAACAGGGATACACATATAAAGGGGTAAAAAAAATGTTAATGAAATAGTGTATACCTACAATATATAGTGAAATTAGGGGATTTTTAAATTGGGAAGGTGTATTGGGTTAGTATTGGTAGAGGGTTAAATAAAGTGATTTTTAGAGGTATTTTCCAAAATGTAGTCAAATTAAGGGTATTGTTTAGTATGCCATGAATGCATGTGCTATGTCAGAGGTTCATTGAGTGAAGCTCCCGTGGGCATACCATAACAAAAATGAAGACTGACAAAGAGAGCTTGCAAACTGTATTCAACATAAGACAATTTATACTTAAACCCAGCCAGAGAATCTACAAGGATTCCATCGATTGTCATTTACTTTCTACCAAAACTTGTTGACTATCGCCAACTATTAACTCCCTACTCACTAAGGAACAGTGGGAGTGTTTATTATTCTGACAAAATCAACTCATATGAGACCATATCACCTGTGAATAGAGGCCAATTCTGATCAAAGAAAATGCATTGGTCAATTGCTTGAAGTAATTGATGAGGTTGTATTGAAACAATGGTAAATTTAAAATATGAAATGAAAGGAGTGTCAAAGTGCCTTTACATTTTTATTATTGCGCAAGGTTTGAATCAACCATGTGTATGGTAAACTCAAGATGGCATCCAATAATTGTTGTAGCTTAATTACTATGACCGATAATAATCAGTCAGAACAAATTCCATTCTATCCTCTAAGTTTTGTGTTCATAAATCATTTAGGTTTGATAAACATAATATACCAAACCTAATTTGTAAACTTTATTTCATTCATTAAAAGGCTCATTTCTCCATTCATATGGTTGTGACTATAGTTCTAGCAATTTCTTTAAAGGATTAGAAAATACAGAATACAGATTACTCATTTCGATACGAATGACCTGTTGTTACTTGAAGCCTTCTTCGCCAGGAATTAAGAATGTGGGAACATCAAAGAGGAATAAATTGTTATTTCCACCAAATGGAAGGCTAGTTGCTCCCAATTGAAATTTATAGAGTTCATTGTCTACATCCAATCCATTATAAAGCCTTCTTCTAAATTTTGTGTGCTTGTTGTCAGACTGGGCATTAAAGAACACTAAACCCTTTAATAAAGGTTTATGTCCTACAAAAATCAAACTAAAATATTTTCAAAAACTTGGCCATCACTTGTTAGTGTCTTATCCTACGTCGTCATAGAATAGACGCATCACATCAGATCAAAAAAAACCTACATAGCTACCCTCTTTCACCTCCTTGCATTACTTGGACCAGTCTTAAAGCAATTAAAGATTAATTAAAAGATTGAATGGATGAATCACATATATGGACAAACTAAAAATGAAAGAGATCAACTAATTCTTAGTCCATTTGAAGCTAAAAGATTTCTCCCACAGAACCAATTCACAAATGGACACGTACACTTACGAATTAATTGATTTTATTTTTTGGTAAGGCTCGACATTTTAATTACTGATGAAAATAAGTACAAGTAGGTCCATTTGGTGTTAATGGATGCCCAACAACGAAATAGGCCAAAAACCACCAATTTAAAGTCTTAAGGTTATATATTCTATACTTAATCAGTATGTCTTTCAAGATCATATACATGAGTGAACATGATTTGCAATATGACACAAGATATCCAAAATTTTGGCTTGGAGTCACAAAACTAACAGTGCTGACACTATCTATACCTAGTCTAACTTATAAACGACAAAAGGTCACATAAAATATGACCAATGAGTAGACTGAAAAGAGATGATTGGACTGCGCAGCTAGACTATGAAGATCCACAAGCCCTAAGCAATGATCTTGACCACACACAGAAGGAACATACTCAACACCCTCAAAGCCTTAATGCCGACACTGCCCCAACAACAACTGATGAGAAATGTCCACAAATTTCCATCTCACCACCATGGTTTCACCTTTCCTTTTAGCTAGTTGATGACCCATAACGTCTTATTGTCAAACCCGACCAAGTTTTGAACAACTCCAAGGTACCCAGAGATACCCCCCTAAGAAACACTCCAGGTTGATGAGCGAGCATGCTGGGATTAGCCAACCGCACTCTGAAATTTGAAGCCAACCTGCCAACACCATAGACCATGCCCTTGATTAAGCCATAACAAAGAGAATTGATAGACATATAACAACCATGAACTAGTTTCCTCGACAATTGAGCTTAGAGATGACGATTAAGCACCGTGAATTCTGCCCAACGCGATAATTCCACTAAGAGGCCAGATACCCTGGGTCTACAAGGCAAGTTGGAAGGCCGAGGTGGAGCCCCTGCTCACCCATAAGAATTCTTTGGGTCGCGAATTTCCCAATTTCCAGTGTATAGCAAGCCCCAATCTCCATGCGAATGAAAAAAGGAGAATTTCGCATGAGGATGTCATCCCCAACTGCGAGTGAATTGCTAATATGAGTGATATTGCATTGACAAAACACCATAACTTGAGATGCAACCCAAAACACAGTATTATTCTCCATGAAGTCAGAAGGATGTATGTATTCCTCACACACCAATGCATTAGAACCACTCAAGTCTCCCATAGGTGGAATGACCCTGTAATTATGAAGCTCCATAAGAAACAAGCTCAGAGGTATTGTCTCACATCTATAGTGGATGCTCTAGCCATGATAGGATTTATGGGAGTGTACCGTTGAGCCTATGTTGACATATGTCCCCCCAGGTGTAGAGTTGAGCCACCGTTGGCAATGATATCAATTCTATAACCCAACATTTACACTCGCGAGGTGAATAAATTGAAAATGAATTAAATTGAAACATTTAGATTTTAGATATAATTTTTTAAATTTTCTTAGAAAAATAACAAAAAATATTAAAATTCCAATTTAATTGTAGAAAATATCATCCATCTAATATCTTATATCTTTGTATTCAAGCTTTTGTGATCTATAATGAATTAAGCAAAGCCTTTTGGTAGAAATCACATAAGATAAATTTTTGGTCATCGTGTTCCAAACCAACAAGTGTGGTTCATCATCTAATCCTGATGATGGACCACGCTTGTTGGTTCGAAACACGTCGGCAAAAATTTTCTCTTATTTAATTTCTACCGGGAAAAAAAAAAAAAACAAATAAAAACAAAAAAACAAAAAAAACAAAAAAAACTTTACTTAATCCTATATCTTATTAAACTAAAAATATTCCTACATCTTCAAATATCCAAGTATTACACCTCATCTTATTAAACTAAAAATATTTCCGCAACTTCAAATATCCAAGTATTACACCTCACATTTCACCATAATTTAATTAAAAAATCTACCAACCATATTCCGAAATAGCATCATACACGGTATCCTATTTTTACATGCCATGTCCTCCCTCCAAAGCATGTTGGAAGAAAGAACACTTGATGTCATGTTATGGTGAGTACAAAACTATTTACTATTTCGGAATGGAAATTTATATATTTGAATTCATATAGTTAAGTCATTAAAGTTGACACGGCATATGTGAAACACGGTATACTATTTTTACATGCCATGTCCATGGATATGTGAAACACGAGAATTTCCATTTGCGGGTTGATTTTATTAGTGGCTGATTTTGGTATGACGTTTCACCTATGGGTCTCACACGTGAATCCCAAGTGCGGTGGTTTGGGTGAAACACGACAATCCATCCATCCTCCATTTTATTATTCGTTGACTTTGGCGTATTCAAACATTATTGTCGTCTTTTCCACCACTTCCTCCTTTACTCACACTAATGTTATATATTCATATTTACTAAATCTAATATTAAATATATTTTAGGATTTTATATTTTAGGATTTAACACCTATATTTAATGTGTAGATATTAAGATCCTAAATGTATATTCAATATTTTTGTTTTAATTAATTTGTATTACTTTAAAATATTATATCATTCTATTGGTAATAAATTATTATACAAGAGAACATTCATTATAGTGTTGGTCTTAGACTACCTAATTGATCATGGTTTTTTTTTTTTTTTTTTCTTTCGCTTATAGACATCAATCTATTCTAAGGAGTTGTTAAGAATAGAGGTAGAGAAGACAATTAGTGCATTTTTTTAAGGCAATTTCTTTGCCATATGTTCTGCAATATTTGTTGTTTCCTTATGACTATATGAGTGATCTGATTCATAGAAATGTTTGTGCCTACTCATTGACAAAACCAATATTATGGGTGAGTCTCTTTCATTTGCAGTTGAAAGGTGGGCCTCCTCAGCTAAGGGATGAGATGGCTCTACATGTGGCTGAACTGAGTTAGAAGGTGTTGATTTGAAAATAGGGGTCTTTTGTTGATACATGTTATTGTGCTTGTGAGTCGAAGAATCCTTAGATCCTTTTGTTTCCTTTGGATCTTGCCATCCACGACTCTTTCTCATAACATCCTAATGGGGATAGTGCCATTGAGAAAAGGGGCATGCATTTTGAAAATAATCAAGCAGTTGACATCTTCTGCAATGGGAAGTAGTGTTTTCCTGGTCCATCAATTGCGAATAAACTTTGCCCCTCCACTTGAGGATGATTTTATAGGTAGCCTATTGTTGAGATCTAGTTCAACATAGATACTAGCAAATGTAACAATTCCCTTCACAAGCTTTTCAGTATCTGTCTTAATGAAGTGTATAAGTAAGTTTCCCACATCAAATAAGATGTGTGGGTGGGTCAAATGAATGGAAAAGTCAAGAAGCCTTACCCAGATTAGAGTGGCCAAAGTCATCATGGAAATAGGATTAAAATAAGAAAGTCAAGGTCTAAATGAGAGACAAGATTGACTCCAAAACTAGGGTCCCTGATCAAAAACCTTTTGCAAGTCCTCTAAATTTTTGAAGTGTACCACAAAGAATCCTTTCAAATAAAAATACAGGTCTGCATTTTGGCACTAGTTTTCATGCACCCATTCCCGTAGTGTAGATGTTGATGGCCAACATTCATTAAACCAAAAAATAATCATTTTTCATTCATAATCTACAGATGCCAAGTTGGATACAAGATTATCCACTTCAAGAGGGCATGTCTGCTACATGATCCACAATGAATGTCGACCCTCAAAATATCTTTGGGATTCAGAGGTGAGAGTCCTAGCTTTAGAGCATCCTTAAAGGATTTGGATTAGAAGGAAGAGGACACAACATGGCATTTGCCTCAACTATTTAATCTTGAAACTAGAGAAATGTAGGCATCCTTAGCTATGACGCACTTACTAAGCAATTTCAGTGCCTATAATTTCCTTCATCCATGTAGAAGCCAAATACAACTAGAGGGGTTTCCCATTTGATCTTGAATTCTGGTTGCAAGTGAAGAGACAAGATCTGTGGCTTTGATTTACATGCAGAAGGAACCCCTTGAGATCGACCTCACAAAGATCATAAAGATCACAAGAACTAGTTCAATGGGGTCAACTTGGATGCAAGAAGAAGCTTGCAACAGAAGGAATTTCCACTGATTTACTAGATCTTCCAAGTTATGATGAGATGATTTAGTAAATAAAGCTAAGTCAATAACATTTACGCCATTGTTTCATTGGGCTGAGAAGCTTTCTAGAGCTCAGTATGGAGGAGATGTTGTCACTTAATCTTACATTTAAAAATACAAAATTATTATTTACATTAACAAATAAAAAGTAGTAATAACAAAAAAATATTTGATTAATCATAAATAAAATACTTCAATTCTCGTTTTAATTTTACATTAACTTTAGAGAGATAAAATAATTGAAATTAAAAAAAATACTAATTTCATTTATAATTACTTTTCACT
>APFE030280497.1:26983-38860 GCA_000404065.3 Pinus taeda | reverse complement strand
CCCTTCGGTCCATGTGGCCCTCTACATGCTGACTGTCCTGATGATCCTCAGACTACGCTATTCACCCGTGTCCCTAACTTCTATTGGGAAGGCAGAATAGTTGGAGACATCGCAAAATCCTCTTACTCTACTGGAACCCTTCAAATCACCCCTTCTTATCACAATCTACTGGAATTTGCCCTTTCTGTTGGATTCGATTACTCTAGATTACCTGTACTGGATTACTCTAGCAGTTACGATTGGTTATCAAAAGGTGGATTCTTCAGTCTTTCTCATGCAGACATGCTCGGGTCAATTGTCAACTGTACACATCAACCGGAATTCTTCAGTCGCTCCCTCGTCAGGTTGGATTGCACAGCAAGCAACAGATATTGCTTCTTTTACCCTCAAGCAGGTTTCCAAATTCCAAGTTGCGACAACTATCCTATAGTCGTTCCAACAAACAAAAGCTACAATATTAGTGCGGATAAGGATTTCGAACAACTCCACCAAAGAGGATTCCAAATTAAATGGTCTATACACGACCATACTTGTGATTCCTGTAAAGCCAGTGGGGGAAGATGTTACTCGCGATTCGACAGTACTTTTTATGATGGCCAGCAGAATTATGGCACATATTGCATTTGTCCTGATGATGATGTCCACTACAGTGACTGCAATGATGGTGAGAATCTTTTGTGTTTCGCTACCTCCATTTATGCTACTTTACGTTTATGTTGTGTTAACTATCAACGTTACATTCTCTCGCTCAGCACTTTCTTTTTTGTTTGCCTGAAGGATATGTAATACAATACGGATATGTTATGTTCTCTACAAAGCTCATGGCAGGTAAATTGCTAGTCTTTAAAACCGATCCATTCTTTATGGATGCTTATTTTTCATGTTCTAATGACCATTTCAACTTTATTTCCAGCTATATTTATTGCAGTATGTGCTGTGTTTAGCATAGTAGTGGTCTGTTGCATAATGGTTCGTCGTCGAAGTTGTTGCTGTCAGAGGAATTCCCGTGAGCAGCAGCAGAGCATTCGAGCTTTTATGGACCCTGTTGATTCTAAACCTCTCTCCGTTGAGAATTTCTTAAATTATTATTCCTCACAAGCGCCTGCAAGATATTCCTATAGTCAGATTATAACTTACACAAACAATTTGGAACACAAGCTTGGCAAAGGAGGTTTTGGAACAGTTTATAGAGGAAAACTTCCCAATGGACATCTAATAGCCGTGAAGATTTTGGATGAGTCGAAACAGAGTGAGCAACAATTCATTGCAGAAGTGGCTACAGTGGGAACGACCTGCCACATTAACCTGGTGCGCCTATTGGGTTATTGTTCTCAGGGATGCAAAAGAGCTTTGGTGTATGAATTCATGGTTAATGGTTCTTTGGAGAAGTATATCCATGGACACCACATGGACGAGTTGGACTGGAAACAGTTGTTTTCCATTGCAGTTGGTACAGCTCGTGGCATTGCATACCTGCATGAAGACTGCAGAAATCGCATCCTGCACTGTGATATAAAGCCCCACAATGTTCTCCTTGATGCTAATTTTTTGCCCAAAGTTGCAGATTTTGGTCTTGCCAAAATATCGGACAGAGAAGAAAGTCACGTCTCTGTGGCCAATAGAGGAACACTAGGCTACGCTGCTCCAGAGATGTGGTCAAGGCTGTATGGAGTTGTCACTGATAAATCTGATGTGTATAGCTATGGTATATTACTTATGGAGATGGTGGGGCGAAGGAAGAACATCGATTATAAGTATCTAGAAAGTAACTCCAGTAAATTCTTCTATGCAGAGTGGGCTTTTAAACAAGTGGAAAAGGGAGAGTTCGAAAATCTAAGAAAAGAGGACATGTCAGAGGAAGACCAAGTCATCGCCAAAAGGTTAAGTTTAGTTGGGCTCTGGTGCATACAGTTCAAGGCATCTCGTCGTCCCTCAATGACCAAAGTTGTCCAGATGTTAGAGGGAGACGTTGACATTACCACTCCTCCATTCCCATTTCCTGTGGACACACCTTTGCAGCCATCTTCTTCTCACCAATCTTCTTCATCGACTGCTTCGGAGATTCAAATGGTGGATCCCACCAGTAATCAGACTGCTGAAACATCCGGGTAATGTAAATACTAGATAGCATAGCAGAAAAATATCCCTGAAGGCCAAGTCTAGAGAAGTTTTCAATTGATTCTATTAGGCATGGCGTTATATCTTCGTTAATTAGCTTCAAACACTTTTTAAAATGTGTGTACAAGATAAAATATTTATATGGCTGAACTGTTTCTCAATAATTTAATTTAAAGAGGTGAATGCCCCTCCACTAGATTTTAACATCACCACAGTACCTGTTGGCCTATCCCTACTAGATTTTTAGCAACATTAAAATACCTGTGGGCGTATTTAAGAAACACGCACTTCAGTCAAAACTGTCCACTACAGGTGTTGGCATATTTAAATATCTCTAACACATTTCGTTTGGAGTGTGTTTATTCACGCCTTTTATGATCTCTGATATATTTAATGCTAATTATTTTTGTAGCCGAAGCTTCAAAATTTTGGTATTTATACAAGCATGAAAATACCATCTTCACGGACATTTTCATTCAATTTAAACATGCTGGATGCACAAAGTTTACTTCCATGTTACATTCGTTTTTATATTGCAAAGTTTACTACCATATTAGACTTATTTATATATTTTTATCAAAATCTACATTATATTTCGTATGATTTTTTTACAATATTTCAGTTTTATTTTCGTTTCATTTTCCTACCTATTCAATTTAGCTTAATTTTTAAGATAAAAGATGCAAAAGTCATTTTAAATATTTATAGTAATTTACCGACATATTTTTATATAGTAATTTACTGACATATTTTTATATAGTAATTCAATTTTGTATAGATATTATTATCATTTTTTTATATCAAAATTTTGTTGTGTGAATTGTTTTTATTTTTTTAACAAAAATTTCTTGAGCAAAGTTTAATAGGACATTTTATTTTCATTATATGTTATTTTGGCGAGATAGATCACATTAAAAACATTTTTTTTCCTAATGTTAATTTTACAATAGTATTTGAATCAGTTTATCTTTTTGTAGATGTTAATTATAGTTTTTTTTTAGCTTTTCATCAACCAAATACTTTAGAAGTCAATCATACTTTGAGCTTTAGTTTGTGATAAAAGGTATTAGGAGTATTGTATTAAAATTTATACATTTATTATTTCTCATATATTTTTATTATTTTTTTATTCATTTATCATTTGCAATTAATTTTTCTATACTTGTGGAAATCCAATTAATAAAGGAAATTGTCCATTTACATATGTCATAATTATCTAGTTTTATATTTTTCAATAATTTTGAATGTACAAAATACTTTTATATGTTTTTAAATGATCAATAGGAAAATCTAAATCCATAAATGCTTTTTTATTATGGTGTAAGTCAAGTGTCCTTCCAAGGGCCCATTCTTGTGAGTGGAACTCCCAAAATGAGATGAGGCCCAACAAATATCAAAAGGTCAATTCTATCCTATAGAACATTGAGTTGAATTTTGTTTATTTTACAACAGTTTTTGGTTAAACCTAAAGTTTTCAGATAATTCTAATATCTTGGAAAATAATATGTATATTGTTATTAGCTTGTTCCAATTATGTTATAATACAAAAATATATAGATTAAGGAAATTAGTTTATATGTGGATTTCATAGTTTAAGTGCAATACCCCTTGGTAATGTGTAAACACATGAGTTACTCCATAGAGTTACGTGGAAAACTATGGACCATGTTAAAAGCTCAAATGGGAATAAGTTATGAACATAAATGTTTTAATTATATTTAAAAGAAAATAGTCAACCATAAAATTACGGGGAAAGTAATGTTGTACTGAGTTTCATATTCCAAAACTATTGAAGACAGTTATGGGCAAAGGCAGTTGCCTGCCCAAACTCCTTTCCCTAGAGATAAATATCTCAGATGGGAAAAAGGAAACCAAGAGGGGATAGACATTACCTGAGGCAACTTTGAGGAGTGAGAATGTAAAATTGAACCTCTGACAGGACATTGTAGAGGGAGGCAGGACATTCCTAGATATAAAGTTCTTGAGTTGGTTGGTCAATGGAACTTTATCTGAAACCCTAGACTGAAGCTGCTTGGGATCAGGTGGTCTTGGGTGAACCTGTGAAGGTTACTGATTTGAAATTGTTTTGGATATGAAGTTGCCTCGAGGGGAGTTTCAATGGATGCAATGATACTCACGATTGGGAGGAACATTCTAATCCCCATAGTATTATGGTTGGATTATCTACTCGAAAAGAACAAAACCATATAAGTGGTACATGCTGTTCTAAAATGTTATTTACTTTCTGCTTGATTTTTAAATGGTTTATGTATGACTGTGCAATGGAAAATGTGAGAAATAATGTTATGTAGGTTACATTATTTAAGGTTTGCAAGGAAACAAAGAACTTTATATTATGTTATATTTTGAGTAAATTGTACCCGTGCAAAAGGGTCAGTTCCAAGATCAGAACTGACTTGGACCAATTAGCATAACACAAACCCTGTTGGATTAAAAATGAAAATTGTGGACGAGTTAGTTCCAGGTCGAAATCGACTTGGGCTAACTAGCCTGGAACAATCCCTGTTAACCCTATTTAAATATATACAAATATTGGGCATGAATATAATCTTTGTAAAACCGATAAGCAAGAACTATGAACTACTTGCAATTAATAACTACAACCAATTAAGAATAATAAGCTTGATTATGGATAATAAAAAATCTCATAAATCACCATATAATAGTTGATATTGTGAGATAGAAACAAATATCATAAGGTACACAGAATCATTGAAATACGAGAATTAATATGGACTTGTTATTGCAACCCAAATATAATTACTACTTCCTCAATATTTAAAAAAATAAGACTTGAAGGAAAGATACAGAGCAAGAGCACTATTAAGTTTTCGTGGAATATGATTTAGCAACTTCTGAAGAAATAAAAGATACAATCTAATTAACTGGTAATGGAAAAATTAAACAGTCCACAAACCCTCATTATGAGTTGTCAACTAGGGTTTACGGGCCCAATCCCAATCTCTTAACAAAAGATATACAAATTTCAAAGAAAATAATATTTCCGATTATGACTAGAAGTCATGTTATATAACTTTTACAACAAAATAGTTCTAAGTCAAACTTGATAGGAACTCGAGTTCCTTTACAAACCCTACAGATATTATATATATATATATATATATATATATATATATATATATATATATATATATATTATATATATGACAAACATTAACCTGATTGCATTTATAAGGGTAGGGGCCGTAAAAACTATAGTACCTAAAAATCTAAGTAAAAAATAGAAAATCCAAGCTGTTGGATAAGAGATTGGTTGTTATAGCACCAACCTGCAAAAATAAGAGCCAAGGATGAAGCTATAAGCTCTCCATATACCCAACCCTGGAATAATGCCTGTCAAGAGGATGCAAAACTATTATTGACAATAGAGTCAAACTTAGGGAGAATTATATAGCTGCAATAAGTCAAAACGCGATTGTATAATTGTGTGAGTGATGATGAATGGCCCTCATCCCTTCGGAACCCTGTGCATAAAAGACTATATTTGACCTTACTATAAGAAAATAAGGAAGGTATAAATATTGTTAGTACTCGTCATGAGAGAGATTCATAGAGAGCTGAACTTACAGCTAGCTACGCTGTGGTGCCAAACCTGTGCTAAGGTTTAGAGTTAGATACCCTCCAGACAAAAGAATACTCTGAAAAAAGAACCTAGTAAGGGTTTCAATCTACAATACTAAAAGAACCCATAAGCGCATGCAATAGTGCTAGATATCAAAGAACAACGTAATGGTAAAAATTGCACCTGGCAATGTAAAGACTAAGAACTAATTGGAAGGGCATTCCCATAGTTGCAAAGTGATTTTCCTCGTGAAAGCAAAGTTGCAAATGTGCTAGGGGCGGTGCGGAAGGGAGGGAGGTAGTTACCTTCGTAACTCCTCTCGCCAACATCATTGGATCTAAACCATATATCCTATGTCGTTGGATCAATCAATGCATAGTCTAAGGACCATAGTACATTTGTCACATCCGTAATTCAACAGCTAGACATCGAGAATGTTCCAACAAACTCGCATGTGAACTATAGCATAATCCATCAATAATCTAAGTCCTAAACTATACAATGAGAGAGGTATTATATTAATCTTATAAATAATTGTGCGATTCTTAAGAAAATCATGCTACCATCGATGAACAGACTTTGATTCTAACAATATAGAAGCAGATTAGTAAGGATCATAGTTTCAACAATGAAACAAAGATAAACCCAAGAGTATGTTGTACCCTATGGAATGATGAATATATAAATGTAGCTAACTTGGATCCAATGCCAATATATATATATATATATATTATATATATATTATATATATATATATATATATATATATATATATATAATATATTATATATATATATATTATTATAATTAATATATATATATATTATTATATATATATATCACTTGGAATTGAATTGGTGTGGTTGCACATCCGAAGATTTAATCCACATTGATGTCGAAATATTAATAATAAATCAGTTCTAGGGTAAAGTAATAACAATTTTTTATTGGTAAGTTGAAGTTAGGGGAGATGTTACAAGTGGTATTAGAGCTAAAGGGTTCAACATTGTGGCATGTTTAAGGGAAAATAACAACAATAATATGTTATGTTTCATAGGAAAAAAGTGAAAAATCCTATCATGGGAACATCGAAGTAATTCCATTATGTGAAATAAGTTATTTAAATATTAATCGATGTATTGTTGGGGCCACCTTCACCTATAAGAACTAATATATTGGATTCTTATTAGAACAAACGAATGTTTAGAAGATTTATTTAATAATAAATAATAATTAAGTAGATTATATATTGTCGCTATTGTATAATGAGAGAAGTTCATGATCACGAACGATGAGGAAGCGAATGCACAGATGAATTAGAAGACGTGTACAAGAGTAAACTAGTAAAATGACATTTCCTATACTATAGGTGCGTGGGAGTGTTGTATGTGAAATCACCCTGAAAAGTTTGGATTGTCTACATTATAATTACCTGTTTCTAGATGCAAGATGCTTTTGTTAATTTGTAAAATTATGTTTTTACACATAATTCATAAGATTAATAATTATAAAGGTGTTTAAATTAAAAATCTAATATAGATTGTTGAGAGTAGAGGCAAGTATTAAAAGGGGTAAAGGATACTATCAGTGCCAAGATGAATAATACCTAGTTATTACACTAGATACAGTTGGAAAGTAATCATTGGATTGGTATAAACTACCTCCTCACACATACGTGATGTTGGCCAAGAATCTAGTGAAGGAGAAAAATTAGTAGTAAATAAATTTATGAACCTTAACAAAAGTGTAATCTCACTTGAGTGCATTGATGTTAAAAGGAGTTATTGGAAACCTAATGCAAAAAAGAAAAAAAGAAAAAATATACAAAAAAATAAAGTGTATGTAGGAATTAGGAAAGGGAATAAAACAGGACTGACGACCCTGTATTAAATAAAGCAAATATATGGTGTAGTGGGATACCCAAGAAGACTGACTGGTCATATTTGAAGATAATTGTTGCAAATAGTGAATGGAGATGTAGAACGCTTATAATTACAAGATAATATATAAATAGGGGTCAATTAGGGTTATATTATGTTAATAGTATAAATGGTTAGGATCATTTATACCAATTAAGCATTGGTAAGTGCAATGATGAATTTTGACAGTGTTAACGATATACATTGTATGGAGTACACAACATGGTACTCGTAAGGTAACAAAAAATGTTATATATATATATAAATGTCAAATAGTATAATTAAACTATGAACAAGTCCAATCCAGTAATGTCTAGCTGGTATGAGTAAGCCTGGATTTTAGGATTGTTGGGGAAGTTGTAAAATAATGAACCTACCTCCCTGGAAGTGTTTTCATCCAGACAGTCACGGAAAATTGGTTATAATAGTAGAATAATTGGTGCAAACCACCTGCATGGAGGTTTGTCGAAGTCAAATAATTGGGAATTGGTTCTTGTTAAGAAACTAGCTAAATGAAGGTAAGTTGTGATAAGCTATCAAAGTAACCTGTGATGGAAAGGGGATTAGTATCAGAATAGTGAGTGAGCATCATATTTGATATTTTAAGTTAAAAAAGATAGTTACCTCGAGGTTCTAAATAAACATTGAAGCACCTCAGAACAATGTTGTTGATACCCGGAAATATATCAAATTTATACCAAATTTAGTAGGTACAAAGTAAGCAAGATTAAAGCCATTTTAAAGAATATGGGGATCCACTAGGAGGTAAATGCGATGGCCCCAAATATAGGAAAGGAATTTAGATATCTTTCTAGTTTCATGTACCTACTAGATGCAGAGGTTTAAAATTGTTGTGAGTTATAGATTCATGATACCAAATCGTGGAATAATTTGCTAATTGCTTTATTTTATAACCACATCACAATCTTAATGGTTAAATCTCATCGAGCTCGCGATGACAAAAGAATTGTGATTTCATTAAATAATTGTTAAATGTGCTTCCAATAACTAAAGTTTTAATCTCAGATGGCACAACAAGATAAACATGAATAGATGTAAGTTAGATTCCATGAGAAATCTAGAAGAATAAGGCCAAATGATATAGCCATTAGCTATAAGAAAAAACTCTTAACCCAGTCATTGTTGGTCTGATGGTCTCTCTTTAAAGTTTTAGAAGATAACATAAGCTAGAAAAGGACAAGTATAGGAAAATATGTATACATGTATGTATGTGATAAGATAAACACGATAATACTCTAAGGAGTCTATGCCTGTTGTAAATGGAAGGATTGATAGTGGATATAAGTAATAACAAACAAAAAAAATCTAAATAGAAATAGCTAGATGGTTGAGTAAGTAACTAAGGAATTGTGGCATATGAAAATTTTAAAACTAAGATAAATATTGGTAGCCTCTGCGCAAAAACATTACCTATGTTTTTTGACAGGGGAAGGGTAGCATTCCATCAGTCAATATTACTCAAGAGAGCGAATCTAGGTATTCTCGCTCCGGAAAAGGGTGACAAAAGTAAACAATCGAACAACTAAAGTCAAGAAACTAGATACTTCTTCCACGAAAGGTGCAAAAATCATTGGATAATTTAGAAATAACAGATAGTAACAGTAGATCCTCATAAATGGGTAAATAAAAATTAAAAACTTCTTAACTTTGTGAGGCAATGTGTCAACTTGAGAACATGAGGAGCGATAGTTTATGATGCCTAGAAACATTCAAGGAAAAACCCTGCAAGAGAGAGTCTAAAGATGCCGCAGAGTGGAGCGGTGTTTTGGCCGCTGCCATCAAACACACAAATAACTAAATGAAATGTGAGGAGGGTTTTTCATTTTAATTGAAACCTTGAAAACACTAACAACTATTAGATATTGAAATGAGATCTTATTCGTGGACTCGTGCATAGTATGCCCACTAGGATAGCCATGTGAGATCACATGGTTCTTTCCCGCATGGCATATGTGACGCCTCAATAGGTGTAATTAGGTGGTGTCACCATAAATGTTGTACATTTCACAAATCCTCCTAAAGGCTTTTGCCAATGTTATTAGAGGGAACTTGTCGAGATAACAGTTTGTTACATACATAAAAATGTGTGCACCCAAACGATGAAATTCGCTCTCGGTCGAACATTAGACAAAGGGGTAAACACATTACGAAGACATCAAAAAGGTGATAGATAAGGGTTTAATATTTCATTTCTTATGTCTAATATAATGAATAATAGAAAAAAATGAAAAACTTGCAATTAAGGCATGCAATGGTTTATCTTTGTATGGAAGAATAATTGATAATCTCATGTATTCTGATTTTGTATAAAAAAGTGGTCAACATTGAGTAGCACACCTCTAGATTAAATATGTAATACTCGTTTAAGTGAGTCACATATTAAATTACCTTTAGGAAGAGAGCAACAAAATACTTAGAAAGGAAGTAAGTATCATGATTTGAGGTTAACTATAGAACATATATGTTAATAAGTGCATTTAACTCATAACACGTGGTTAGTGAGTATTGGAAGTATTGCAATAACGATTTTAAATCAAGGAATCTATATCATAAGGGGGTTGATCCTAAACATAAGGAATCATAATGAGTTAAGAAGATAATAAGTAAATATCCTTAAAATAGAATTGGTTGAGAATTTTGTGAAAATATACACTTATGATATCTCAATGGTAATTGGAAAAAAAATGATGTGTATGAGAGGTATGTTACACAACCTTTCTATTGTTAGGAAGTTCTACCAGGTCCCAAGTTCTATTCTTTTTTAAGTCATTTATTTATTTCCATTGCTACTTTCCATTTGGCACCATTGATATTATCCATTGCTTCTTGATAACAAGAAGGTTCCTCATCATCAGTAACTAAGGTAATAGATGAAGTAAAATTGATATACCTTTTACAAAACAATTTCTCTTTTGTAAATCTTCATAGTGTTGATTATGGAATATCCACATTTTCCTAAAAATATTCAGCATCTACAAATTACTTATTATCAAAAGCTTCTTCTTGCTTCCTTGTGTCCATGGATGGTTGACTTTTCAACTAAATTCTTTGATTTGGTACTTGTTTATGTAATTGTTCCTATTTCAAAGCATCTTATACACTCTTTGAGTTAATGAGAGGAGATTCATGAAACATCACATCTTTGCTTATGATGATTTATGGGCAGTAGGAATCCCGCAATCTATTTCCCTTAGCAACATCATCATAACCAACAAAGTTATATTTATTCGATCTAGGGTCTAATTTAGAACATTGATTCTTAGGAGTAAGTGGATAGATTCATAAACAAAAATATTTAAATTTGAATAATCATAGGGATGACTTGTCCATACCTCTTTATGGATTTTACAATTTATTGAAACTAATGGTGATCAATTTACAATAGAACAAGAAGTATGATTGTTTCTACCCACAACTGTTGTTACAAATCAACATTGTTGATCATGCTTCTTGCTCTTTCTAGAAGATTATTTTTTTCATGCATTTTTCTACACGATTTTGTTTGGGAGTATATATAGTGGTTTCGTGTCCTGTAATCCTAGTTTCTCTGTAGTACTTTCCAAATTCTATGTGGTGAATTTTACCTTGCTTTATGTTCTTAAGCATTTGATTATTTTTCCAATTTTATTTCATCCATTACTTTAGATTGTTTAAATGTATTAAACACATAAACTTTTATTTTTAAATCATAAATCCACACTTTTCTAGAGAAATCATCTAGGAGTGTTACAAAATAGGACGACCCTTTGAAAGAAATTGATATCAAAAAAAGTTCGTTATCACAAAAGGTATTCAAAATATCTAAAATATGAGAATATCCATCATATGATAAATAATATTTGTATATAAATGTTTGAATGTATAAGTGATATGATGATTGTACAATGAGGGCCCTGTATATATACCTAGGTAGGATGACCCTTCATCAATAGTCATGTCTCAACTAATAGACATGTCCTTTCATAATTATTAGTTATATGTTTTAATTATCATTATTGTTATTATTATTTGTTGATATATTTATGTTTTTTATGTTCATAACAGTAGTTTGGGATGGCCCCAAATATTAAAATTAATATAATCAAGAATTCGATTACTAACATGACAATCTAATTTAAATTTATGTCTACACTTTAGAATGTTTGTAAAATTTTGAATTCAAAGATTTCAAATTTGGAAGTGATTTGTGGTTCATCTGTATTTTTAGTCCTCCCT
>APFE030280497.1:0-19080 GCA_000404065.3 Pinus taeda | reverse complement strand
ACATGTAAAATTATAAGTCATATTTCTGTTTTAAATTTTTATAATTCATAATAAATTAAACATAATCTTTCGAAAAAAATTAACATGTAATATTAAACATTAAAGTTAAAGTTAAGTTGGGAGAGACTTATCAATGCTTCACAGCTAGAAAGCAACTTCACTCAACGTCTCGGGAGTCGGAGAGATTCGTACCGAACCTTGACTCGAATTAACGTCTCTTAATGTAATACACCCATCAACAGAATTGTAATTTTTTTTTTGTTTTTTACTTAATGTTACTCTTTGCAATAAATCTCGCGTGTATGGATAAAATTACATGTATTTGATGTTAATTATTCTGGTCTCTGTATTTCAACTTGAAAGATTGAGAGTAACATGTTTCTCTTTAACGTTATCGGAAAGTCCTTTCCGGTGGTTGTGGATATGACTGGTTTCATCGCTGGCTCTGCCAGCTCTTAACACTTGGCATTGGCATTCAATTCCGCTGGCTCTGTCACGTGAATGGATGAGTTCCGGGTACTCCGGGAATTCACGCCCCTTGATTCCACCACCCCCATTGACGGCTTGGATGTTCTGCTGCCCATCCGAGGGTTGTGTTGCGTCGTAGGGCTTCTCCATGGTTTATGCAGAGACGCGAGGCAACCAAAATATCATTTGTCTAGTGTTCTGTCACAGCTCTGGCTAGCCTGCTACGAACCCTACCCAGACTCTTCTGCTCTATGTGGATGCCACTGGCTTTCATTCTGCCGAGCACAATCCGAGAACCTGCCATGGTTATACAGCTTGGTTTTCTAGTAAATGTTGCACCAAGCTGTAATTTTTTTTGATTTGGTTCATTTTACTTAACTTGCTTCTCACAGGGTTTTTCGATTTTAGTTTATCGCTCATTTCATCTAATGGGTTCTCTTGTTCGGTTTGTCCCATGGTCAAGGATAATGCTGTCAACCTCCAGCATCTGCTCATTAGGTCTAGACGGTGTTGTTCGGTCTATCGAGTTCTCTCAGTCCCTAAATCGCCCAACAGGTATGTTCCTATTGGCAGCACTCTGGTTAAGGTTAATTTCAGGCTTGATTGCCAGTATCCATTCCTTGAATGGTGAGCAGAGGGTCTCTTTTTTAAGTTCTTTGGAAAAGGCCACGCGGCCCATGACCTTACGTCCCCTCCTCATTGTTTGACATAGAGAGATTGAGAATATCTCACGCCACACCAGCATGCCCTGCACCCTTCAGGCTTCAGGGTAACCTATTCTCAGTGTAGCTATGCAAATCCGAGGCCTGGGTTTCTCAGTGTTTGTAATATGGATATGCCTTTGGGCTACTTCTGAAATTACTCTGTATTTAAGTTTTTTTTATGGGCACAGTATAGGGTTTTACCCTGGTGGTTGACTCTTGTGTTACAAATTATTGTTACAATGCACAACTATTATTATTTCCATTTATTAAGTTAAAGTTATAGCCTTTGCGGCCATTCCATATGCTATTCCCAAATGAATTGGATTATTCTCTGTTGTGCGTTGCATAAATTATGATAACATTTCTGTTTAATGTCACCTTCCAGGGTTTTGGAATGATGGTGATGGTGCATAAATTATTATATCGGTTCTATGAATGTCTCATTGTATTGTTTGTTTTTGCTCAACTTTGTACATTAAAGCACCGTTGTAATAATTTCACCTGTTAGATTTGTCCTGGTTGCATTCTATTTAAGCCGCTCCCGTGTGGGAACAGGATGGCTGTTTAGCAATCCTGCGATGCATGAGGGCATTGTCCTATGGAACTAGCCCTAGCATTCGACTGGCCTACCATATGATTAGTTCCATGATTTGTATTATATTTTTTTTTACTAAACTTAATACCACTACACAGTAGTCTGGTTAATGCTTACTATTGTTGCAACATGAATTTCTATTGTCGTTTGATTGGGTTATATGCAAGTTCATTATTCTGTTATTTATTTACATGGATAAAACTTGGCTTTTCTTTCAATTTCACTTGTGGTTACTTACAATAGAGTGGAAGACGGGGGGTTCTGTATTTTTTTTTTCAAATAACTGAAACCCCTTACAAACATTTTGAAAGGAAGACAAGAGTTCTGTATGTTTTCTTTAGAAGTTGACTAAAAACCCTTACAAACACTTCCTCTGCCATTTCAACTATTCTTCTCAGATACTTGTAGATAGTGGTCCTACCATCCGCGCTTTGAACCCCTATACTCTATTCCTTAAGCTTATTGCGTTCTCATGCATCTATTCGTGCTTAGGTGGTAGTCTTTAATACGTCCAACAACTATCTACCAGGTAAGTTTTTCTTTATCCATTTCAGAGTCGGCCTCTTGCCCTCTTGTTTTTGTTGTATGTACTTGAATTTCCACCGTATATAATGTTTTTTTTTTTTTTTATTGAGTCCCTACTTTCTTTTCTCATAGTTATCTTTTTATTTCATTTTAAGAGTAACCAAAGCTTTGCTCTTCCACTAACTCGTACCACAGTAAAAAAAAATAACTTCTAAAGCAGACCAATATATCACCCTACGGTTGCTGTAAGGAATAAGAAACCCTCCTACAATACAAATATATTTCGAAACAGAGATTTACCAACTATTTTGTTCCAAGAGATTCTTTACATACCTGGAATTGCTGACTTGTTAGGATATTTCGGATAGTCACCCAAACCTGGGTCTGCTTCAATTCAACCGCCCGACCATGAGATTTGTCTTTCGAGACCAGAATCTCCCCCCTTGCTTCTTGCTAGATCGCAGTCTTCTGCAAGTTGCTCGTACAACAGGCAGGGCTATCTGGTCATCACCAGACTTAGCCACCTTTCTTTTCCTTCTTGGAAATTTGCCCTTTTTTTCTCTGCCTGTCACTACAACGCAGATTTTTCCTCTTCCTCCCTCCTTTTCTCTGGAAACTTTTCCAGTTAGGGGAGGTAGTTAGGGTTGCTTGCACAAAAACCGTCTTTCCACCTCAAGAGGACAAATTCCTCCTTGAGAATTACCTCCTTTTAAGGAAACACCCTCATGAAAAACAAATCATATTTAAATTCTAAACAAATAATAATAACAGGTTCAGTTTATTTTTACCACAGTAAATCAAATATTTACATTTTATCCCGGGGCATTACATCTTCCCCCCCTGAGATTAGACATCGTCCTGATGCCTTTCAGTCATGAACAACCTTGGATAAGTCCTTTTCATAAGTTCTTCATCTTCCCAAGTGGCCTCATCAGGCCCAAAGTGCAGTGGCCCAAAGTGCTGCCACTACACTTTAACTTGGGTAATATCCCGCTTCCGCAGCGTTACTTCTCTCCGGTCGAGGATGCTTAGTGGTTCGACCCGGATTTCTCCATCTGGTTCTACCTGTAACATGCAACATCCTAAGTCAATTTTCCTTTACGAAACTCATTTAATTCTATCTACTGGGCTATTCCTTACCTGTATATCAGGCTAGCTGATCACATGCTTAGCATGGAAAATTTTAGGGGCTAATGTTCGCCCAGTGGGCTAATTTTCCATGATTTTTCCACAAAAAGATTCGCTAATTTCCAATTTTTATAAAAGGTGATTCGCCCAACTTTTAGAATATAAATTATTTTACCTTTAAAATCGCCAACATTATATAGAGACTATATATAAAATCATTATAAATTTGAATAATTTTACAAATATATCAATAAACATTTTATAGTTTGCATATTAGGGATTAATGAGATTCGCCAATATTTCTAAACTTCAAGAAAAATTTCCATCCTTAAAATTTTCCTTGCTTAGGATCGTAAACATATTTTTTTAATACGGAAACATGAAAAACATTGTGGACCCGTATATGACTCGGCAAAGCGAGATGGTATGCTACCGACCCGATTCTAGCCAAGATCTGAAAAGGTCCATAGAATCAGGGTGCTAGCTTAGCACACCCACTCCACTGTAATGTGCTCTTTTTTGCTCGGATTCTCACGTACACATGGTCACGGACTTGATGCTCTTTAAACCTCCTCTTCCGGTCAGCAAAGTTATTTTTCCTATTCTGAGATTCTTTTAGATTAGCACGTATCATTTTAACTAGTTCCTCCATTTCCTTAAGCATGTCAGGTCCTAACATCAGCCTGTCTTCTGGTCCACCCCAACTTGAGGGGGTGCGGCACTTTTGCCCGTATAATACTTTGAAGGGGCTCATCTGCAACGATGTATGATAGCTATTATTGTACACAAACTCAACCAAGTGTAGGTAATCCTCCCACTTATGTGGTTGCTACATCACATATGCCCTTAACATGTCCTCAAACACCTGATTAACCCATTTAGTCTACCTGTCAGTTTGACGGTGGTAAGTCGTGCTAAAGCTCAACTGAGTCCCCGACTCTTCGAACAATGTTTTCCAAAAGACCGATGTAAATTTTACATCACGGTTTGAGATTATTATCTTTGGTAGCCCATGCAATCTGAATATATTTTGCCTGAAAATATGGGCGCCCTGCACCGCTCTGTAAGTAGATTGTACCAGTATAAAATGAGTTGACTTACTTAACTTGTCCACCACCACCATGATGGAATCGTTATTCTTCCTTGACTTAGGCAAACCTGTTATGAAATCCATAGAAATGGTTTCCCACTTCCATTCCGGGATGGGTAATGGTTGTAATAAACCCGCAGGATGTTGGTGTTCTGCTTTAATTTGCTGACATTCTAGACATCGTGCCAAATAATTAGCCACATCTTTCTTCATACCCAACCAATAATATTATTTTCGAAGTGCAGTGGTCATCTTTTGATACCCTGGGTGTCCAGCGTAATGACTCCTATGATACTCATCCAATGTTAGATTTTTAATATTGTGCTGGTTGGGCACATACAACCTTCTTTTATAATACTGCATTCCAGAAACATCCAACGCATAATATGGCTGCTTTTCTTTGTTGGTTGGTTGCTGCACTTTCTATTTTATTTGCTAATAAACAACATCTTATTCGACTGCCTTTTTAATCATTTCCCCAAGGGAATTTTCCCTTCACTGCAAGAAATCTTGTATAAGCTTTGCAATTCCCGACTCAAGGCATCCGCCACCCGATTCTGTTTTCCTTTTATATGCTTGATCTCAAAATCATAACCACTTAGGAAATCCACCCACCGTGCTTGCCTTGCATTTAGAGTGGGCTGGCTGAAGTAGTTTGTTAAACTGTGGTGATCTGTCAATAACAGAAGTTTTCTTCCCATAAGGTAATGTCGCCACATTTTTAGGGTGTGAATCATAGCTGCCAACTCTAGATCGTAAGCAGAGTATTTCTTCTCATGCTCCTTTAATTTTCTTGATTCATACGCTATCACCTTCCCTTCCTGCATCAACACACCTCCTACTCCTTCTTTACTTGTGTCCGTGCACACCACATAGTCTTTGCTGGGATCATCTATGCTTAAAATAGGTGCAGTGGTGAGCAAGTATTTAAGTTGCTCGAAACTTCTTTGACACTTAGGGGTCCACCTAAAGGCTCTTCCCATTTTCTGTAAGGAAGTGATGGGGTAAGCTACCCTTGAAAATCCTTCCACAAACCGTCTGTAATAGCCTGCTAACCCCATGAAAGATTAAATGTCTGCCACATCTTTGGGCACCGGCTATTCCATTATGGTCCTTATTTTTTCGGGATCCACGACGATTCCTTATTTAGTGATTATATCCCCCAAATATTGTATTTTCTCCTTGAAGAAATCACATTTGTTGAACTTAGCATATAACTTGTGTTCCCGAAGGGTTTGCAATACTAACCTGAGGTGTTCTTGGTGCTCCTCCATTGTTCGAGAATAAACCAGTATATCATCAATAAAGATCAGCACAAACTTATCCAAATACTGATGGAATACGATGTTCATCAAACACATAAAAGTTGCGGGGGAGTTGGTCAATCCAAAGGGTAACACCACAAACTCATAATGGACGTATCTTGTTCTGAATGTTGTCTTAGCTATGTCTTCCTCTTTAATTCTGATCTGGTGATACCCTGATCGTAGGTCGATCTTGGACAAAATTGTTGCCCCTTTTACTTGGTCAAATAGTTCATCAATGCGGGGTAGAGGATACTTATTTTTGACCGTTAGTTTGTTTAGTTGTCGATAATCCATACACATGCGAAGAGTCCCGTCTTTCTTCTTAATGAACAACACTGGGGCTCCATAAGGTGACACACTGGGGCGAATGTAGTTTTTGTCCAGCAGTTCCTGCAATTGCAATTTTAACTCCGTTAATTCTGGTATGCTCATTCTGTAGGGTGCTCGGGACATCGGGGCTGCTCCCGGCACCAGTTTGATGGTAAAATCTATGTCTCTTTTGGGCGGTAGGCCGGGAATCTCTTTTGGAAATACGTCAGCAAAATCTTGAACTATGGGAATGCTTTCCAATGCGGCTGTTTTATCTTTTGAGTTGGCATAACCCACTTGGATGGCATAAATCTAACATCCTTTCCTAATGCATTTTGCTAACTGGGAGGCTATTATGGGCCGAATTTTCATTGGCCGCTTAATCCCCTGCATCTCTTGCTTCATTCCAAGCTCATCCTTATAACTGATAGTCTTGGTTTTACAATTAATTATGGACCAGTGTTTTTCTAACCAGTCCATACCAATCAAGATATCGTACGAGCCAAGGGGAAGCACATTTAAATATGCTGTAACTGACTGTCCGACTATTTTTAAAGGGCAGTCTTTGACCTTAGCAATCACCCGTCTTTTTGCCCCTGTTGCCAAATGAACTAGCCAAGGGTCATTAAACTTAACAGGTTGTAACTTACAATGCTTCACAATTCTAGGACTAATTTAACTTAATGTTGCACCAGGGTCAATTAAAACAGTTACAGCAAGGTCTAAGAGTTTACCTTCAAATTCCACCATGGTCGGCTGGTACTCCGCCTGACGATCCTCCAGAATAGCATTAATCCTTGGTAGGCTTCGTCCTATATCGCCAACTGTAGACGCTTCGTAGACTTGGGAAACCTGTTCGGTTCCTTTCCATTGAGGACAATTTTTCACATAATGGGGTCCACCACAGCCTCAAAATTGCACTGGAGGCCTTGTTGTCCCCTCGTTGTCTATTTTCCCAGGCTGTTCAGTGGTTCTGGACTTATTGGAAGGTTTTAATCAGAGCGGATTCTTCTACATATTTCTGTTGTTCTGTCCCTTGGCGTATCCTTTGTTACCTCGACCACGATTTCTTTTAGTGTTACCAGCTAGCTTGCTACTTTTCTTATCGACCCATTTCTTACCCAAAATTTCTCCCTTCTGCTTGCTTTTGTAGTAGCAGATTCGAGCTTTACGTATAGCCTCGTCCATTGTCTTTGGGTTGTCAAATACGATTCTTTCCCTCATGCTCATAGGTAGACTACTGACAAACCTCTGTACTTTAGCCTTTTCCTCCCGAATATAAGGCACATAATGGAGCAATGAAGTAAAACAAGTAATAAACTCATCCATAGTTTGTTGTCCCAATCGCAGGTCATGGAATTCCCTAGCCTTCTTGTCATAAAAGTACTCAGTCAGGTACCTTTCCTTGAAGTATCTTTGAAATTTCTCCCAAGTGATATTCTGTTCACTTACTCCTCTTACCATTTTAACTTCTTCCCACCACAGGGTAGCCTTTCCCTTTAATTGGAAAATGGCCAACCGTGCCTTGAGGTGGGAATTGTACTCATATAGCTAGAAATATTTGTTCATATTAATCAACCACGCCTCAACTGCTTCCTCTTGTTCTCTATCAAAGTGTGGCGGTTTGATCTTGCGGAATTCCCCTTGCAACTCTACTGGTTGCCTTTTTGATGTCTGTTGTTCGGAAGCATTGTCAGATCGTTCCTCTTCCCGTCCTTCTGACTCTTCGTGTTCTGTGCGGTGATTCTGCTCTTCTGACGTTCTTTGCTGCTCGACACTGGGATTCAGTGGATGCTGATTCTGTTTGTTGGACAGGGTTTTTATAATCCTCTCATGTTCCATAGTTAACCTTGCGTTGTCTTCCCATAACCAGGCCATTTCATTTTTTAACTCTTGTACTATCTCCAAAATTGCCAGATTTGTGTTGCGAGCCTCCTCTCTAAGTTGTACCCATATTTCAGGGTTAGGTTCAGGACTAGCTGCACGGCTCTGTCCCACCACATACCTGCGTGACGTGCTGTCTACTCTTCTCATTTTATCAGCTTCTGTTTTTCCTACACTTAACCTAAAAATAACAGAAGAAGGGTCAACCATAATTTTTTTTTTTTTTGTTACCTGTAACTGCTCAATAGAGTCAAAAATTAGATTGTATGTACTTTATCTGTCTATCAATTTTCCAGTTCTAGTTCCCAGAGGCCATATTTTTTGTAACCTGGGCTTTGATACCACTTGTAATACACCTATCAACGGAATCGTAATTTTTTGTTTTTTGTTTTTTACTTAATGTTTGTCTTTGCAATAAATCTTGCGTGTATGGATAAGGTTACATGTATTTGATGTTAATTATTCTGGTCTCCGTATTTCAACCTGAAAGGTTGAGAGTAACGTGTTTCTCTTTAACGTTATCGGAAAGTCCTTTCCGGTGGTTGTGGATATGACTGGTTTCACTACTGGCTCTGCCAGCTCCTAACACTTGGCATTGGCATTCAATTCCATTGGCTCTGTCACGTGAAGGGATGAGGTCCGGGTACTCCGCGAATTCGCGCCCCTTGATTCCACCACCCCCATCGACGGCTCGAATGTTCTGCTACCCATCTAAGGGCTGTGCTGCGTCGTAGGGCTTCTCCATGGTTTATGCAGAGACGTGAGGCAACCAAAAGATCATTTGTCCAGTGTTTTGCCACAACTCCGGCTAGCCTGCTACGTACCCTGCCCAGACTCTTCTGCTCTATGTGGATGCCACTAGCTTTCATTCTGCTGAGCATAATCCGGGAACCCACCATGGTTATACATCTTGGTTTTCTAGTAAATGTTGCACTAGGCTGTAATTTTTTTTTGATTTGGTTCATTTTACTTAACTTGCTTCTCACAGGGTTTTTCGATTTTGGTTTATCGCTCATTTCACCTAATGGGTTCTCTTGTTTGTTTTGTCCCATGGTTGAGGATAATGCTATCAACCTCCAGCATCTGCTCATTGGGTCAGGACGACGCTGTTCAGTCTGTCGAGTTCTCTCAGTCCCTAAATAGCCCAACAGGTATGTTCCTATTGGCAACACTCTGGTTAAGGTTAATTTTAGGCTTGATTGCTAGTATTCATTCCTCGAATGGTGAGGAGAGGGTCTCTTTTTTAAGTTCTTTGGAAAAGGCCACGCGACCCATGACCTTACGTCCCCTCCTCATTGTTTGACATGGAGAGATGGCGAATATCTCAGCCACACCAGCATGCCCTGCACCCTTCAGGCTTCGGGGTAACCTATTCTCGATGTAGCTATGCAAATCCGAGGCATGGATTTCTTAGTGTTTGTAATATGGATATGCCTTCGGGCTACTTCTGAAATTGCTCTGTATTTAAGTTTTGTTTATGGGCACAGTATAGGGTTTTACCCTGGTGGTTGACTCTTGTGGTTACAAATTGTTGTTACAATGCACAGCTGTTATTATTTCCATTTATTAAGTTAAAGTTATAGCCTTCGCGGCCATTCCATATGCTATTCCCAAATGAATTGGATTATTCTCTGCTGTGCGTTGCATAAATAATTATAACATTTTTGTTTAACGTCACCTTCCAGGGTTTTGGAATGATGGCGATGATGCATAAATTATTATATCGGTTCTATGAATGTCTCATTGTATTGTTTGTTTTTGCTCAGCTTTGTACATTGAAGCACCGCTGTAATAATTTCACCTGCTAGGTTTGTCCTGGTTGCATCCTGTTTAAGCTGCTCCTGTGTGGGAACAGGATGGCTGTTTGGCAATCCTGTGATGCATGAGGGCATTTTCCTACGGAACTAGCCCTAGCATTCAGGTGGCCTACCATATGATTAGTTCCACGATTTGTATTATATTTTTTTTACTAAACTTAATACCACTACACAGTAGTCTGGTTAATGCTTACTGCGGCATGAATGTCTACCGTCGTTTGATTGGGTTATATGCAAGTTCATTATTCTGTTATTTATTTACATTGATAAAACTTGGCTTTTCTTTCAATTTCACTTGTGGTTACTTACAATAGAGTGGAAGACGGGGGGTTCTGTATTTTTTTTTTTTAAATAACTGAAACCCCTTACAAACATTTTGAAAGGAAGACAAGAGTTCTGTATGTTTGCTTTAGAAGTTGACTGAAAACCCTTACAAACACTTCCTCTGCCATTTCAACTATTCTTCTCAGATACTTGTAGATAGTGGTCCTACCATCTGCTCTTTGAACCCCTATACTCTGTTCCTTAAGCTTACTGCATTCTCATGCATCTATTTGTGCTTAGGTGTTAGTCTTTAATACGTCCAACTGTCTACCAGGTAAGTTTTTCTTTATCCATTTCAGGATCGGCCTCTTGCCCTCTTGTTTCTGCTGTACGTACTTGAATTTCCACCATATATTAATGTTTATTTTATTTTATTCAGTCCCTGCTATCTTTTCCCCAGTGATCTTTTTATTTCATTTTAAGAGCGACCCAAGCTCTGCTCTTCCACTAACTCGTACCACAGTAAAAAAAAATAACTTCTAAAGGAAGACCAATATATCACCCTACGGTTGCTATAAGGAATAAGAAACCCTCCTACAATACAAATGTATTTCTAAACAGAGATTTACCAACTATTTACATTTTATCCCGGGGCATTACACTTAGAGCCATCCCATTAGTACCGAAACTTTTACTTGGTTTTAACTCTTTAATAATTCAAATTAATCCAAGTTTTAGTCAATGAATAAAAAACTTCATATTTTTATTTTATTCAATATTAATTAAGAAAGTTATAAATACCAAGCTTACTTTAAACTAGGGTTTATGATATCATGTATCATATGGTATACAATTAATATATAACAATTTAACCATAAGAAAAGTTATAAATCTCAAGACTACCTTAACTTGGGGTTTATGATTACTATGTAGCATACTTTATATGTAGATCCCTTAAATTATGATTTATCATTACTCTGTAATATATTTTGTACAATTAATGTATAACAATTTAACTATAACAAAAATTATAAATCTAAAACTACTTTAAATTGAAATTTATAAATATTATATACATTGAATTTAGAGAATTTTAACATCTATAACTATTTAAATTAATATAAAATATCTATCGATTATTTTTTACATAAGAATTATATCTTTTTATAAACCACTACGTTGTATATCACATTCATTTAAATTAAAAAACTAATTTAACAAAATATCACTTTAAAATAAAAAAATAATTTATTATCAAAATATCAATTTTTACGCCGTAAGGCGTTTCCATTTGAAATGAACTCCCCTAAAATATCTTTCTGTCTTAATGTTAACCATCAGATCTATTGTTAGACGATGGAACCATTATCTGCCGTCCGATTATCTGCCGGTATGTCTACCCACTTGGTCTGTCTACCCACTTGGTCTGTCGTGTACACATCCAACTCACTATCGGGCGAAGTTCAGTAGTTTCCTTCTTTGTGCTTCTTCCTCTCCTGGTGGCTGAGCACTTCTTCGCTCTCCATCACAGCCCCTCTTCAACTGCCCTGCAGACTCCGCCGTAGATATAAGCCCACTGCACAATCTCGCATTCTTTTCTCTGCGTTGCTTTCCAGCATTAACAAGAAAGTCATAGCAATCGTCACCGGGGGAAGAGGCAACGATCACATGATCAACCCAGTGGTGCAGCTGATGGCCCATGTTATTAACAACGAGGATTCCCATCACATTCTGGAAATTGACTTGAGGCCTCTGGAGATCGTTCTGCAAGATATTGCGGCCATCTTCCGAAATCAACAGACAGCGCCCCCAGAGATCGTGAAGGTTTGGTTGCAATTGCTGCTAAATTCTCTTGCAGAGGCAAAACGCGTACTCGATCGCTCGGGACGGCGCCAACGCTGTCTTGACTGTGTTGTGAACAATCCCAGGAGACCCTCTAAACAAATTAGAGAGTACTGGAACAAATTGTTTAATGATCGGCTCTACCATGCCTTTCAAAGCGATTTGCTAATGTTGGTGACTTCTCTGCAGTTTCTTTCATCAAAGCCGTTGGTTAAAGAAGTTGCGTTGCTTCAGGGTGTTGCTGCCTCTGGGTTTGTGTGTTCGGGTATTATAGATGCTCAAGCCCAAGTGGAGAGGTGGCTTAACGAAGGCGACAGAGTTCACCTGATTGGTGTTTATGGCATGCCCGGTGTTGGTAAAACATCTCTCCTCAAAACGATCTGCCACAAATATAGAGAGGTCTTCAGAATGATTTGGGTCAGAATTCCTGAGGATTATAATATTTCTGACTTGCAGCATGCTATTCAAGCTCAAATAGGGAGAAGGGTCGAATATCTCAAGGAAGAGAAATTTTGTCTGGTATTAGATGACTTGTGGAGTCGGCTCGATCTGCAAGAACTAGGCGTGGCATTTGGGGATGGAAAAAACAGTAAAGTCCCGTTCTCTACTTGCAGGAAGGATCTGATTGGAGAAATGGGCGCAGAGGAGTCCATTGAAATACAACCCCTCCCTAGAGATGAAGGCTGGATGCTGTTCCGCAGAGTGGCTTTTTCAAAGACGACCAAGTTTCTATGGATATAGAAGCGCGTGCGAGGCAAATTGCTGACCAATGCAGAGGTCTTGCTTTGGCCATCAATGTAGTGGCCACAACAATGATTGGGAAAACCAGTGTACATGTATGGGATATTTGTTTGTATTCTGTTAAAAATGTAGATCCCGCTTTTCCAGGTATTCATTCTGGCCTTAATGCAGAACTCTATAGACTATTACGATGGAGTTACGATACTTTGCCTAGTTCAGAATTGAAGAATTGCTTTTTATATTGCACTATGTATAAGCAAGATCAGGAAATTCATTCGCGCCAATTAGTGCAAATGTGGATTGGAGAAGGTTTGGTGAGGAGCAAACAGGGAACACATATAATGGACATTGCTATTGGGCGCCACTACGTAAAACTCCTAGTAGATCGTTCCTTGTTCCACGTTGTGAAAGAGAGGAGGGATATCTTTAGGAAGAGCACGGATTTCTTGGAGAAGTTCTTCTGGGACCCGAGAAGGCAAGCTCACGATGTGTTTCCCAGCATACGAATTCACGGTATTATTCGTGAAATGGCAGTGTATATAGCTCACAATGAAGAGAATTGTTTATTCATGAACAGACAAAATCCGCCAAATTTCCAAGAGGCCCAATATAATAATTGCAGAAGGATATCACTTCCCAATAATTATATTGGGGATCTGCCCAGTGACTTGAGATGCCCAAAGCTCGCGACTCTGATCTTAGAAGGCAACAGAAATTTGAAATTGCTTCCCACAGAATTTGTACTCAGCCTTACCTCTCTCAGGGTTCTCAACCTGTCTGGTTGCACAACAATGACTTCAGTCCCAACATCAGTGGGGCAACTAAGACTGCTCGAATTTCTGTCACTAAGTAGGCTCCGCATCGAAGATTTAGGTGAAGAGAAATGCCATCTTCCTAAACTTCAATTTTTAGATCTTTCATCGTGTAGAGGTCTAAAATCATTGCCATCTCAGATTGGGGAGCTCAAAAATCTGA
The DNA here is from genome assembly GCA_000404065.3 of Pinus taeda. Classification (NCBI taxonomy): domain Eukaryota; kingdom Viridiplantae; phylum Streptophyta; class Pinopsida; order Pinales; family Pinaceae; genus Pinus; species Pinus taeda. Next base: position 5,431 of record APFE030280497.1, on the reverse strand, counting down.
AGTATCTTAATTTAGATGAATGCGCTTCTTTACGGATGATTCCGCGTGAGTTCTCTGGACTTACCTCGCTGAGCAGACTCTTGTTATCCACACCTTTAAGTGTGGAAACGGAAGCACCGGCAAGCGTTTGGAGTTTGAAGGGCCTTCAAAATCTGGTGGAGTTGCAAGTATGCTTAAACTCCCGGCCTCAAGATGGCATAATGGGAGCCTGGTCGGAGATGAGGCACTTAGTGTTGTACTACAGATCGCATAGCTGGATCGCTGAGAATTTCCCTCATGACATGCAAGACATGAAGAAGCTACAGAGTTTTGTGCTTTTCTGGTATGCAGGGCCAACTTTCCCGAATTACAAGTTTGAACATCTTGAAATGGTAAAATTGATTCACTGCGATGGGATAAGGGAACTATCTGCATTGGAGTGGTTACCAAATTTGAAGTTTTTAAAGTTGTATGATAATTTTTCTTTGTCTTTGTTGGGGATAGGGACTAGGGTTCCAAGTGGGTACTCAAGGTTAGAAAAGCTGGTTCTCACAAATCTACGGTACTTAGAGAGTCTGGCTGGACCATCAAACACGGGAGTGTGGGATGAAAGAACGCTACCACACCTCCGTGTCCTGAAGATACGTGAGTGTCCACGTTTGAAAAGATTATCCATTGGAATGGAAAAGCTGAGGAATTTATGTGCATTAAGAGGCGAGCGACAGTGGTGGGAAGGAAAACCCATTGGACAGTGGTGGTCAGAAGGAATATTGTGGGAAAATGATAATATGAAAGCCAAGTTTGAGAAAATATTTGTACCATTGCCAAGAAGGATTGTATGATTTTAAAATGTGCTTTTAAACTTATATTTCTAAATTACATTTTTTAATTTTGCATAATTAAAATGTATTTTTTTATAATTATAAAAGTTAAACGCTTTTAAATTTATATTTCTAAATTATATTTTTTAATTTTGCATGATTAAAAATGTGCTTCTTTATAATTATAAAGGTTAAGCTTTTATATGATAATTAAATAATTTTTTTTGGATCTCATTTGTTGTGAGGTTTATAATTTTATATACTTCTTGTTTTATAACATTACCAAATTTCCAAATTAATTGTTTTGTGTTTAATGTATTACTCATGTCAAATATTTTCTAATGATTTTTGGCAGTGTTTGGTAAAAATGGGCTAAAGCTTGTTTTCCTATAATTGCAATTATTTTTGGAGCCATTTTTACAAATTCTTCCCATATTGTCATGGTTGTTTCAATTGCAATCTAGAGTTTTCACATTGTTTGATAAACATAATGGGCTGATTTTTGGAGTCATTTTTACAAATTCTTCCATTATAGTCATCGTTGTTTCAATTGTAATCTAGATTTTTTGCACTATTCAGTAAAATTCTTGTAATTACAACCGTTTCTTGAGTCATTTTTACAAATTCTTCCCCTATTATCATAATTGTTTCAATTACAATACATATTTTTCACACTATTTGGTAAAAATGGGCTCAAGCCTATTTTCCTCTGGTTCCAACACTGTTTGGAATCATTTTTACTAATTCTTCCCTTATTGTCATCATTGTTTCAATTAATTTTTATAAATTCTTCCCCTATTGTCATAATTGTTTCAATTACAATACATAGTTTTCACACTATTTGGTAAAAATCGGCTCAAGCCCATTTTCCTCTGGTTCCAGCCATGTTTGGAATCATTTTTACAAATTCTTCCCCTATTGTCATGGTTGTTTCAATTGATTTTTACAAATTCTTCCCCTATTGTCATAATTGTTTCAATTACAATACATAGTTTTCACATTATTTGGTAAAAATGAGCTCAAGCCTATTTTCCTCTGATCCCTAGATCGAGAGAACACGAGGTCATCAACCCAACTTTCAAACTTAGCTTTGATTTGATGGATTAAGGTTTGTTGATGTCTCTACTCGATATAACTAAATAGGGATTCAATTTTAACCTTAATGTCAAGATATGCCTTTTGGTGGAAGTGCTTACTAGCTTTTTTGATAGCTCTCTTAGCCCTAGTTCCCTAAGGGTACAAAGAGGTTCTCTTGTACAACTTCCTACACCCTGAGAATTTGGGACACCCCATATTACATGATTCAAGAATCTCCTAAGGAACCATAATGATGACACAAATGCTCTAATAAAAAACCACACTAACCATTCAAATTAAACATTGTAGAGACTTGTTCCTTCCATAGGAACCCATTATCTCATGAAGTAGAGGCAGTAGTGTAGGTACCACCCAGAAAGAATTCCCATAAAACATGCATCCTCACACATAACAAATAAAATATTAATAACACTTTGAACAAGAAGCGAGCAACTAGAACCAAACACCAACTACCCATATGATGGTAAAGATATGGGCCAAAGATCCCAAGGGGCTAGAATGATCAACCATAGGAAAGTGAATTAGAGTAACGATATCAGAACTATTACTTGAAGGCCTTTCTTAAGCAAGCATTCCCATTACATTGGATAATTTTGATGACATGAGCTCTTCCTCATTCGAGTGACACCATAGACCAACATGTCTTGGAACCATCAATGTTTGTGAGAGATGGTTGTTCATTTCCTAATTAACAATAAACTATTATGGATATTCCATTGAAATAGTTTTTCATAAGATAACCGATAAAATTACTGAAATATTTACTATGAATTAATTTTTTGTGTATTCGAAATTATTTAGTTAGTTGATTTTGGTCTTAATTAATTGATTTGGCCAAAATGTGAGAAACAGAAAAAAAAATATAAATGGACACACCATTCATAACAAGCACAAATATTTTCCCTAAGAAACCATTACAGGAAGAACCCAACTAGAAGGTCAGGTTGCTTTGCTCTTATTTCTCCTACATAGAAAATATGTTGCTTTGCTCTGATTTCTCCTACATAGAAAATATGTGAGTACAAATAAGGAAGTATTATCCATGGATTTACCTGAGACCTATGGTCTGTATGGTTGCTATAAATCTTAATCCTCTCTATGTTTCTATCTATATTTCCACTCGTAGTTTCTTCACTAAAATATGGAACAAATTACAATGGCATAGAATGGAACCCATACTCCTCTTAGCGACCTGATATAGCATATATGATAGCCAACAAATGGCAAGCTTTGACTCCCTCAATACTTAACTAGAGTTACCATTTTGGAACTTCTAATGTCTTTTTGAAAGTCAAATTGTGGATTGCCACATATGCATGAGTATTGGTGTCAACATGGAATCCACTCATACTATGGTGGCCAACACGGTAGGTCAAATTGTGGGAGGCATATATTTTGCATAGAAAATCCAATTGATGCAATTCTAAAACAATTGGAAAATTCTTTGAGTGTAAAAAAATGCTAGTGGTTTTGGCATCGGTGAGAAAGTTTTGAACCCAAAAAAATGTCATTTAATGCCTCAAGATAGGTCCAGAAGGTTTTGTATCCCTATTCTATGATTTGGGATGCGTTGGTAAAAGTGGCCTTGCAAATTGATTCCTCCAATTTTCCCACACTAAAGGCATCTAATCCAAGTCACCAAAAAATATCCCCAACATAATTTCACATAGAATAGGGCCATCACTAACATTATTTTCCATGAATCCTATTCCGTGAATCTGGGTACTCAAACAAGCTACCTCCATGCATTATACTCTTTCTTGAGGTTTCCACATAACTTTCTCAACTTCCAGATCATTCCCTAATGCTTTATCTAGGGGACATACACCACTTATTTAGTTAATTATATATTTACGCCGTAAGGCGTTTCCATTTGAAATGAACTCCCCTAAAACGCCTTTCTGTCTTAATGTTAACCATCAGATCTATTGTTAGACGATGGAACCATTATCTGCCGGTATGTCTACCCACTTGGTCTGCCGTGTACACATCCAACTCACTATCGGGCGAAGTTCAGTCATTTCCTTCTTTGTGCTTCTTCCTCTCCCGGTGGCTGAGCGCTTCTTCCTCTCCCGGTGGCTGAGCAACTAAAGTTCCTCTACAACTCTATTCTTTTCTGCCTAAGCTTCCTTTGTCCTTCTCTCTTCTGCCTCAGCTTCAGCGTTCTTATTTTATGCTCCTTCTTCAGCGGCTTGCCTGATTCACACCACACAATAGCCAATTCGCTGCAGAGGAGGGCCACTTTTCTTCAATTTCTGAACTTTGAACCAATTCCTGGATGTTGTCATGTTCCTCTATTTCATCCTTGTTTACCAGATATATTTCTCCCTTTCCCTCTCCAAACAATCATGTTCTTCATGTGACCCACTTGGAACGCGTCCAATAGAAACTGCTAATTCATCTTCTAGTGATCCTTCTGAAACCCATTGTATAGCAGCCTTCTGCACCTCTACCTGTTTGGTTCCCTCTGTTTTCTTTGTATCTGCAATAGCAACCAATCGCCCTCCCTTTCCCCTTATCTGCCTTTCATGTCCATTTCCTGCACTTGAGACACGTCTCCTTGTTAACTGTGAATAATCCAAAGAACTTTCTGAAGTTGATTTTTTAATAGGTTTATCTGCCTTTTTGGCGTGGGGACTCTCAGTTTCTTTCAAATCTACAGTTTTACTTGGCCCTGTACTCGAAATAACAGCATCTACCTGTCTCTTGGCTGATATTTTCTTTTTATCCTTGCCTTTTTTTTCCTTTGAGGTGTACTCCTCATCCTCCAACTCTGGAACAGAAAACCATTCCTCACTATCTGGAGATTCAGTAGATGGTCTTCCTGAACCTGATTTCATAGTAGAGTTTTCTGAGTCCACATGCGAACTCCAACCCTTACTGCAAAGTTCTGCTATAGAGCTCCACATCCCCCTAGAATGTCTTCCAACAATAATCTTTCCATCTGATTTGGAAGCATTTGAGTTACCTTCCTCCAATCCAGCAATGTTTTTTTGCAAATTGTCTGATGGCTCTTCAGAAGTCAATGTTTCAGAACCCCTTTCTTCTTTTTCATTACCTAAAGAATGTAGTTCGTTGGATTCTTCTCGTGAAGAGAACCCTGCAATAGCCCAGACTTCCTCTGACGGACCTTCGGCAGCAAGATTCCCAGATAATAGCTGAGAATTGTGTGCTTGAGGGGGAGATTCCTCTGAAATTTTTTCATTCAATCCATGGTTCTCAGTTCCTTCAGCTGAAAACATTTCCAAGCTACATTCTGATTCATCAGAAAGTTTTCCAGATGCCGATTTCCCAAACATTGCCTGTGTGTTCGTGTCTGTGGTGTATTTCTTCTTTTCCAGTTCCGTGGTCATTCCTAAGATCTCATTACTTGAATATTTAGAACGGAGATCACCGGAAAACTGGGAAATTTTACTGCCTTTTTTATGGTCACTAGTGGATCTCATTTTCTCCACTTCTGTAGCTGAACTGAGGATGCCATTGCGAACCAATGTATAAGATGAAGTTTGCAACATATTCTCAGATGTATTATC
>APFE030280486.1:0-10755 GCA_000404065.3 Pinus taeda | reverse complement strand
GTAACTCACACCCATATATTCGGATTACGGTGTAGTTTTGGTAAAAGTACCAATCCCCAATGCTGTACACTTTGGATAACTGCAGGATTCTCTGCATCTCATCAGTCAGTCTTAGAGGAGGCGAGCTTAAGAATAAAGACATGGCTGGGTGAATGAAGAGGTCTATAAATTCATAGTAGGTGTATGGAGGGTAGGCTCTGCAATGAAATACTGAGGTCCAGTACACCACTGACCTTGGATTGCCTTGTGCATCCGTTCTCTTGACAATGAAGGAAAACTTCTCATGTTGATAATATAGAATGAGGTGGTAGATGTAGGAGGTGTATCTGAACACCTTCTCTCTTGACAGGTTCAAAAACTGTTCATGCATCTTATCTGATATGTATGTGGCATAATCATAATAGATTGGATTTTTGCCAGGGGAAAACATAGTCATCATCACCAGTACTGTTTCATCAATGAATTCAACTGATTTGTGCCCCAAGATAGAATTGATCATGTCTGCAAGATCTACACCCAGTTGATTGAGGTAGCCATCAAAAATAGGAGGGTACAGCACAGTGTCAGAGTTTTTAATAAACAATTGGTTGAGCTTTGTGACTTGTGCATCTGTCAGCATCCTAGCTCCTTGGTTTATCAAATCTAACAGAGACAAGGGGACCAATTTCTTCTGAGTTTTGAACTGTAGCATCTCTCTAATGGCTTCAGGGGTCATGTAGAATACAACTGAGCCTGAAGGGTCAAGCACAGCTCTTTGAATGGGGTCATAGCAGACAACACGTAGATGAATCAGGTCAGGGAATTGGTTGACCTGAGGGAGCCTGAAAATTGGGAGGAAGGAATCCCAAATGCCTAATATTTTTGTCCCTTCCACATGTTTGGCCTTAAGCTCATTCAGTAGGTGTAGGTGGAACTTGCTGCATGATGAGGAGTCCTCTGAGATTTGGTAATCCAAATCTGCCAAATCCTTCCACTCCAGCTCTCTCTGAGGGGCATTCAAAGGGGCAACATTGAGGGCCATAGGTGCCACTGGAGTCTCCATGATTTCTTATAATCTGTTTGTATGAATACTAATGCTACTTAGACTGGGCAAAAGGAAAAAGAGAACTGCCTGAGTCAATAGGTGAATTGAGAACTGAAGCGTAAAAAGGTAAGTTTACAACAATTGAAATACTGTTTCAATCACTTGAGAAGGCAACTCTTTGTCTTTAACAGACCTTCCTCAATAATTGAATGTAGGTTCCAGGTTTCTGTTCATGACTGCGCGAACAAAAATGTAGGTTTTTCACTGAAATTTGGTTCAAACAAGCTCGGCCAGTGAATTTCGACCGCTAAATATCTAAGTGGGAACTAGGTACAATCATGAAATATGAAACCTATTGGTATAGGTATCCAACAAGACTAAGAAAGAAGATCCAATGGTAAAAGAGATATATAAGCACTTATATCAAAAATCGCTGATGCAAAATATAGATAAGTGGATTCATGTCATGTGGAAGTGGGATATCCCGCTGAAGATGAAAACTTTTTCTCGCTGGCGATGAACGAAAAAATATTAACCTAGAATATCCTACAACAAATAAGTATGATTGGACTTGGTATATGTGGCCTCTGTATGAACGATTTGGAAACATCAGATCGGAGTACTTATATTTATATAAGTGCTATTATGCATAAGAGGTATGGTCTGACACTCTTCTTTCTTTAGGTATAATTCAAATTTAGTCCAATGGTAACTTGTCTAATTTTATCAAGACATAAGGTTCTCCCTTTCTTTATTACTTGGACCATTTGGGGCAGCAGGAATGCGGAAATATTTGAACAAAAGATAGGGAAGCCTCAGACAGATATATACAAGATAGTATCAGCTTATGTGAAAATGAGGCCGAAACATAGATACAAAGGTTTAAGGTATACAAAGAACAATACATATGGGGTAGTTGTCGTGTACGATTTTTTGATGGTGCATGTAAAGAGAGACTTTGTCGTTGTGAGGTGGTCATTTCCATTAATTTTGATCATTTTTGGTGGGAAGGTGGTAAGGGATCAAATAGCAGGGCGAAACTTTTAGCTCTTTGGAGAGTTCTAATTGTAGCGAAATGGATCAGGATAGACAATATCCAGATCTTCGGCGATGCAAAGGGAATTATAGAATGAGTGATGCACTATACAAATTTCAATCCACTCATTCTAAAAAATTGGATGAATGGGATTTAGGTGATGACGAAAATGTTCTAAGAAATACATTTTGAACACATATATAGCGAACACAATTGGATATCACACATGCTATCAAAGAGAGGGATGAAGAAGCCAATAGGGAATTTTTTTTCTCATCATTTGAATAGGAATAGATGATCAACTCAGAAAGCATCAATTATGCATAGTGTTAAAGGAAGGATGCGACTTCCGCCCAAGAAGGAAAAGCATAAAGAGAACAATTGAACATTTTTTTTCTTTACAAGATGATGGTAATCTATTTTGTTTAGAGTTAATACTAGTATGTATAATATGTAATTTTAAAGTTACAAGTAACATAGATGATTAAAGATCAAGAAGTGAATTAAAGATCCTTTACTAAATAGTTAATAACTTAGACAAATCAAGTTACCTTCTTTTTATAAGTAAATGAAAAAATAAAAAACCTAGACAATGTACTATTCTTTTCTTAATACAAAAAGTTAGCGGTTCTTTTTTTCTCTGCTAAAAAAATACAATTACAATATTGTCAATCCTATTGAAATAAAATTAGCATACAGTAAAACATCTTCATTAACAGTGTGTCAAAGTAATGATTGTATTGAAATCTCACTAAGTTCCAACAGCTCTTGCAGTACTGATGTGAGTTTGGTTATTAGGGAAAAGCTTGGCTAAATCGAAATTTTCTATCTTAGAGTTCAGTTCATCGTCCAACAACACATTGCTTGCTTTAACATCTTGATGAATAATGCACGGTCTCGAGTCCTGATGAAGATAGAGAAGCCCACGAGCTACTCCCATTATTATATTGTAACGCTTCCCCCAATCAAGCTGGCTGCGTTTGATTGGGTATGTATCCATGCATGACATTAATAAATTTGGCATAATCTAAATATCCTTGTTCAAACAATAATAATTTTAATTTTCCATATACTTTCATAATAAAATGGAAGCCACTCACTAAATCAATTTTGATCAAGGCTCTTATTGGGTAAGTATTCGTGGACCAACAATCTTTGTGACCTCTCTATGCAACAACGCAGTAGGCATACATGATTTCTATGTTTAATTTTGACCCCAAGTTTAAGTTCATTTAAAAACTCTTCTTTTTTTTTGCCAAGATCCATTCTAAATATGTTGAATAATAATAAGTGAGTCTCCTAGGATAAAAATCTTTGTGACTTGAACAACCTTTTATATAAGAAGATTTTCCAATAGGCCATGCATTTTGACTAGGTCATTAGTCATATTTCCCAACTTGCATACATGAATTGTAACCAATTTTACTTTGAGTCTATACAAAAAAATCCCACTAGGTGTAGCTCAATTGGCGATCGCCTTGTTATGCATTAATATGTAAAAGCATGAGATTGAAATTTCAAATCCTTGTGGGTTTGACTGACAAAAAAATAAATATGAATCCCACAAATGTTATACAACAAACATTAAAAATTGCTTTTACATAAATGTTAATTATTCTTCGAAGAACAAAATATCATTCGTGAATCATTTCCATGTAATGTAATGGTATCCTCATTTTTCTTTATTTTTTCTTTATGCCCAAACTATGGCATCAACTACAATATACACAAGTTCTATGTTCTATGGATTTGCTACCCAATATTTCTTTAATAGTTTTTCGATGTAATTCCATGATCTAGGCTTCACCAATCAACCTTAACACAAATAATCGACTTATGTATACTACCAAAGAAGGTATCTGAGGTGGTCATTTCCATCCAAATAATCTCCCATCTATCCTCATTTCATGATTTAATGGGAATCATATATGCATTTCCTCAAGATATCTAATAAGATTTCCATGTTGCACTTGGGTCTACCATATATTGGTTTGCCTATTACATTTAAAAAACCTTCATAATACTTGACATACATGACATTTTTTGTGGTACGAATAGGGGTTCTTTCCTTGTCTTAAGTCAATATTCGTTGGAACATGAATGAATTATGTCCACTATCATATGATCATTGCAAATTTTATTCAAAACTATTAAGTGTGAAATTTTTTTAATCTTGTTGACAATTGCAATTTCGGGTTTACTATCTCCTACTTGTTCTTTACATTAACAAGCTATTTAATTGCATAAATATAGAAGTAAACACAAATGCAACCTTCATAGATACACAGTTCATGCACTGAAATAAATAGAAACAATAACACAAGGGACACCGTTATTTTTGGACAATCATCCTCGGAAAAACCCAATGAGGGAAAATCGACGCAACGTATATGAGGGTTTTATTATTAAGCATATTTTGTGAATACAACTAGGGTTCCAAAAATGGCTCACCTAATAGAGAATGTACTTGACAGTATTACCTCTATCCAGAGAAAAATATTCTCACAAATCAACAACTAGATGATCAACCCCATAGTGACTGTAACTGTGCCTTGTGTTGGACAACGAAAGCTGCTCCAAGCACTTCTCTAGAACTGCGTCACCCTCTCTGGAACTGTATCACCCTCTCCCAGCTCAGGATCTATTGATCAACTCACAATCTGCCCCACAGAATCTCCCAGTGCTGCCTCTGAAGCACTCTACTTCCTCTACATCAGTCTCTATGGATTCTATGTCAGCCCCTATGGTCCTCTGCGTCCTCTACACTAGATCCTATGACCTTTACGTCAGCCCTCCTTCGCTTGTGTTGTCTCTCCTGACACTTTACTGCCTCTCTTCTATGTATTCTTGAGCCTTGGATCAAAATCCCTTGCTTAACTTCTCCTCACTGCAACTGATATCTAACTCGATTTCCTCAGCAAACCCAACCCATAAAACCGAATTCTTGATTTCTCTTGGTGTATCTCCAACTGACCCTCAAGCCTCCTCTTATACTTTTCCTATTGATGATTCAATGACTGAGATTATGTCCCTAATCAACAAATAATATTAGATCTCGCTTGATCCTCATTACTTAGAACTTTCTCACCCATTTTATATTAAGACACATTAATATTTTTATTTCCCTAAGTTTAGACTTAGGAACCCATTAAAAATATTAATTATTTTAATATCTCTTCATCTGGGTGGCATTTGTCCAAAGGATTCTAGGTCTTGGAGATCTCATGTGTCTTAACCTCTCCACCAAATTGCATGGCTAGAGCATATCTGATGCCACCAAAAATAAACACTCCCTGTTAGCGAGGAATGTGATCTAGTAATGCTTCACCATAGAAGCATCACATTGATCCTCTACATCAGTCCTCTTGTGTTGATGCTAGACCTGCTACCCCACATCCACTGCATTGCTACTTCCTGTACTACTTCCCATGCCACTGCCATGCCACTGTGACTACTACATCTATACTGCATCTTTCTCTCAACACGCTACCCATAGCACTACCACTGCTAACTGTTGCACTGCAACTTAGTTACCAAGAAGTAAGTAACTGACTCCCCCTAAATACAGACATCCCGATCAATTTCGAAGCCTGGTGATGTTGAAGCCACCTCTACTGCTATCATGTGCTCCCTCTACTGCCACTATGTTGCTGCAACTTCTTTTGCCCCTCTCACACTATTGTAACCTCCACTGCACTGCTATAGACTTCTACACTCAAACACTGTAGTGTCGCTCCATCACACCTTGCTCCATGGAACACTTGTCATCATGCTACTATCATTAAGGGCTCTTGTAGCCAGATGTGATCCAATAGTTTGGGTACCTGAAGGTTCCTCCCCCTCTTCTATAGTCCTCTCAACTACAACTCAATGTATCCCAACCTCTTCTCTAGAGGTGCATGAGCACTCATGGCACAATCATCATCAGTATTGACATCCTTCTCTGCCTTTGTTGGAGCAACCTTTGAGTCGGAAGCTTCCTTCTTGCCTTTCTTCCTGGGGAACTGAGATGCATAATATCCTAGCTCCCCAAAGTTGAAGCACTTGACCTTGGAGATATCTTTATTCTTCCTCTTCTGAAACTGGTATTGTCCCACAGATCCTAGATCTACATCCTCCTCCTTCTCTTTCTTGATTTGAACTCCCATACTGCAACTTCATGCCTTAGTCAACATCCTCATCTCTTCCTACCGAAAAGATACCTCCATCTCCTCTCAACTAAGGAGGGTTGCTATGCCCAAAATGCTTTGGACAAATGCCTCCCAATCCTCATAGATTGCATTCAGAGAAGTCCTAACTATAAATTCTGGATTTGGTGTAGACCCCACAAAAGTAAGTTCATCACGAATTCTTGCAACTTGAGAAGGAAAAAATATATCTCTTCTCTTTTCTGTAGCTGAGATGTCCTCAGATGATTCTCTAATAATATCTTCTACTTCACAAAAGAGCCCTGGTATAAGGTGGTTAGTGTCTCACACATCTCCTTTGTTGTGTTATTCTCAACAATATGCAGTATGACATGATCCTTGACCCCATCTAGAATCATGCATTTTAATTTTGCTTCAGCCTCCTCATACCTCTCATTTGCATTCGAGTCAACTAGGACAACTATGGTTTTCAAGGCATAGTCCTTGATGTGATGTTTATCTAGGATTGCCAGGATCATGGCCTTCCAGATGACAAAATTGGAAACCCCATCCAATTTGTCTTGATCCATCAATGCATTTACTTCCATCTCTGCTCCTCTTCTCTAGACTCCCTCTGAGTCTCAACCTCCCTCATAGAAATCCTCTAGCCAACTATCAAATCACTCCTCCCTAATACTCCTTTTCTCATGCAACTCGGATCTAGATTTCTTCGCTATAAATCTGTCGAGGTAGTTCTTCCCTCTAACTTGGTTCAGCGCCCTTAGACACTATTCTACAAAGAAAGAAACAACATCCCACCAGCTCCTTAAATCACAATCTCCACAACTCCCTTAGCTTCGAAAACTAAAGAATCTGAGCCCTTTAGGCTCTACACAATCATGGCTTGGGCTAAATCTTCTCCTCCTGTCCAACTGCGTTAATCCTTCCTGGCTCAAAAAGATGAAGTGGCTCTATGTAAGCTTGTTCTGCCCCACTCTGCCTCTGCAATGGCCCTTCTCCTAGCTTAGAATGCTGACACACGCTCACGCACATCACCCTCTCAGCACTGCATCACTCCTCCTCTTGCCTCTTCAGCACTAGAACAATGTTGTCTCTCGGGATAACTACTTTACTGCAAATTCTCAGATTGATTTGGCTGGTGTCTTCAGTCCTCGTTAATTTGCAATCCCTCTCATACCATGTGAAAATTTCTAAATATAACACATCAGAAACCCTTACTGCAATTTTTGGTTTACTATCTCCTACTTGTTCTTTACATTAACAAGTTATTTAATTGGATAAATATCGAAGTAAATAAAAATGCAACCTTCACATATACACAGATCATGCACTGAAGTAAACAGAAACTGTTAGCTTCCTATTGCAACAGGGTATTCATATTTCATGATTGACATTTTTACAGGCCAAATATGTCGTACTTTGCATGCTGCAATGCTCCATATTTGCTTAACAGTCTCCAAGCAAAGAAGGCTACATAGAGTTCATTCAATTGCCTTCCAATTTTTGAGAAAGTTATTCTGGTATCGCCAATTTTTAGTTAAAGGGAGGTCCAAACAGCTTAATCTTGGTCTCCTTAAGCTTAAATTTCCTGTTTTAGAATATAGAGAATGTAAATCTGTCCAAACAACTTAATCTTGGCATATTATTAGATGGGTAGAGAAGCAAAAGAGTCCAACAGTTTAATCTGGGCCCTTGGAAGAAATAAGGGTAGTCTGTAGATAGGAAAGCATGAAAAGAAAAAATGGAATGATGGGTTGTCAAGTCTAAGTGCACCCAAATCAAAAGAAGAAAAAATGCTAGGTAAGTAGGCTGGGTAGGTAGTTCCGAGGTTGCTGAATCCTAATTGCTGATCAGTTCCAGATTTCTAGGTGTCATCTTTACTCAGGACACAATCAGTAGGCAGTTCTATGCGAGAAGCTCAAAAGAGGTATAACTAACTCCCCTTCTCCACTTTCCCCAATCATTAACTAACTTCCCTAAAAGAGGTCAAGATTTGCTTGATACCTCTTAAGTTTCATGATTTTCATAGCAGTTGCTTAAGTAAAGATCTGCTTTACTCAAAGTCATTCCATACTCTCTAAAGAATGGTTCTACCCCCTTGTAACGGCCTAAGCTCTCCTGAACTTAGCGCTTTCTTACCATCTCCATATTAACCACTAACACTATTATGTAGCTCCCTATATTTTCCCATCCCCTTACTAATACTATGTAAATCTTCCCCTATGTATTATCCTTCCCCCTGGTTGAAAAATAACCATAAGTACCCTCGGGAATTGCTCAGTTTACCTAAAACTTAGCAAGAACCCTTGCTACACCGAAATTTGTCACCACGACTATCTGCAGTTAATATGGCTCCATCAATAGTCATATTATCCTCCTTGTCAAGCCTCATACCTCTACTCTTCATGTCAAACTTCAAAAAGAGAGAAAGTCAGTTAAAAACATGTTTATCTATAGGTACGCAGGTTCTCTCTACCTTGCCTGCGTGTATGCACTCCAAACACACTGTACCTGCGTACTTATACGCTCTGTAAGCCAAAGGATGGGTGCGTACCCCTATAAAGGTCAAAAGGCACAAGTTTCATCTTTAAAAAGTTACTTGTGGTCACTTCTAGAGCCTTCTAGAAGAGTGTTTGATGTGTAATGAGCGCCTCCAGATGGTTCATGCATCCCTATGATAGAGGAACTTATCCCATCAAGAGAGGAGCTACCCCATCCAAAAGAGGGAGTATCCCATTGATTTTGGAACTGAATAACTTCCTCTAGAACACTATAAATACAGGCCTTGGGCCAGAGGAGGGGAGGTTGAAAGCTGAACATTCCAAAGGGTAGATGCTGCTGGAATTAGAACTTCCATTGTTAACTTGTGAGGAGAGATTACCATCCTTTCTTGTTGCCATATTGGGAGTGGGTGAGCTTGTCAAAGTATAGGAAATCTCTTGTTGGACCCTGGGAGGAGCTTGCACAACACCAAGGCTCAGGTTGTAATGGTTCCTTTTTTGTTTTCTTAATACAATTAAGTCCATTCTTCTCAATGATTTGTTGTTAATGAATTATTTCATGTACTCCTTGGTCTATGTGATGAATTTGCTTTGTTTTATGAAATATTCAGGTGTTATGTAATCGTTTGCTTTGTTAGTGTATGCAGGTCTTAAAGTGAAGGAGGAGCTCATCTGTATCAGCAAGGCTGGACTGCTACAACAAGCGTTGGCCCTAAGGTAAGATCGGAAAATACTTGGTTTCTCATAGAATAATGTGTGTTTAGAGAAGGATTGTTCTTGTTTGGTTTGTTTTGTCACTAGAGAGTCTTAGACTCCTAGGGAGGTTAGGTTTGTCCGCAAAAATAACTCTTTCCGCATGACAAATTGCCGACTCCACTGGGGAATCCATTGATGTGATTGATTTTTCCTTTGAGCATTACTTTGATCTGAAAAGAGTCTTGTTTCTTTTGCTTTTTGGTTGCTTGACTGTGTTTTTTGGTGGCTTAGCTTAGGGTCGAGTTAGAACTTAGGTTTTCTTTGTTTTACAGTAGTACGCACCCTCTGCGTTAGACACAGTGCGTACTTGTACGCACTGTATCTGTGTACACAGAGCGTGCACGCACCTGGTTAAACAGGTTGCCTGCGTAACCTGGTAAAATTAAGAAAATTTCCCTTTTTTATCAGTTTCTCCCTTTTGAATTTGTTTTTCTTAGTTTTTTCTGCCCAGATCCACTGGTTGACTGTCAAAAACCTTCACCTATACTTTTTCCATTAGTGTCGAAAGTTTTAGTGAAATTCCTTGAGATTTTAGCCTTAGGGTTTGGTTTTTATATTGGTCCTGTAGTGACTTTGGGTTTAGAAGTCACAAAACCTTAGATATCTCTGGTTTTGTCGGTCTTCTTAAGAGTCGGGCCAGTCCTGAAATCTACCCTCGTGAGCAACCTACCTTTGTGTTGTCTCTTTTGCAAAATTTCAATAAGCTTGTTCATTTAAAGTTGTGAATTTCATTTTATAAAAGAACAAATAGAGATTGAATTTTTGTTTTGATTAGTTCATGATTCTGCATAAACTAGTCCTTGGATCGATCATTGCCAAGTAAAAAACATCCCAAGAATCATCCTAGTAAGCTTTTGCTTCTTAGATTAAGTTGTTAAGAAAAGTTAGATTCATTCCCTTTGTTTCGCTTTTTGAGTGATTTTTCATAAATTTGCATAGATCTTGAATTTGCTTTGATTAGATTAGTTTTACATGCTTTTCGCTAGATAGGAAAATATCAACGATCTCCTTTGCGACATTTTGCTTTAGAGTAACGTTTGACATCTTGAAAGAGAAAAGAATTTTTTCGTTAAGTAGAGAGTGGTCTTGTTTTGTGTGTTTTGAAAGATAAAGGAAATTGTTTCTTTGATTGTCTTTTGAGAAAGTTTTGTTTATTGAAAAGATTGCATTCTCTCAACTCTCTTAATTAGAACATTCATTGAAAGGAAAAGTTATCGAATCATCTTAGGTGCATTTTTTAGAGAATTGGAGTCGAGTCTATACATCATCAAGTTTCATCTCCATCACCTT